>PVLD010001442.1:148532-202620 GCA_004027595.1 Dinomys branickii
AAAAAAAAAAAAAAAAAAAAAAAAAAAAAAAAAAAAAAAAAAAAAAAAAAAAAAAAAAAAAAAAAAAAAAAAAAAAAAAAAAAAAAAAAAAAAAAAAAACACCAAAAACCAAAAACCAAAAACCAAAACCAAAAAAACCCCAAAACCCTAGGCGTATCTTTTCTACTATATCAGATATAGTTCACAAACTTCAACATATTATAGATCAGGCCTGCTAATAAAGTAAGTGAATGTATATGGTCACAGCTTAATTATAATTTCAGATGTAGGACAGAGAAAGAAGATAAAGTATGAGTCATCTTTTTTGTCATTTTCTTGACTTCTTTTTTGTGGTGTTGGGGATCAAACCCAGGGTCCCATAAAAGCTAGTCATAAGCTCTACCACTGAGCTATACACTCCAGTCCTTTGATTCTTAAGAATTAAAATTCTGCATGAAAAATATTAAGAACTTACTTCTAGAAAAGCATTTTAATAAAAATACAGATTTCTGAAATATTAACATATTCAGGCAGATCTAATCATTGTTATCTCTTTTTACTAATAAAATAAAAAGCTGTCTAATGGGACAGTCATGCATATACCACTTGTGGCTCAAGCTACCAACAGCAAGACATATGAATTATGGTCCTGTCATGAACTTGTGTAAAATCTTTATCTGTGTCATGGTTTAATGGGTATACTCATATGGAAACATTCATCAAATAATATACTTCAGATTAAATTAACTCCAAATTCTCTTCCCACAGAAACCTCGATTATTAATCTCATAGCAGTTAAGACTACGCTTCCAGTATAAAGATGCAGGGTAATGAATCCATTTGCTTTGTCTGCCACCCCCACTAGTCTGTTCCTGGGGAGAAAAAAAAGTTCTAAAATATAGGCAGTGTCTTAGTATAATTCACTTTGTGTAGCTTATTTTTTCTTTTTTGTCTTTTTGAGACAGGGTTTCACTATGCAGTTCAGGCTGGCTTCAACCTTACTTTGTAGCCCGGGCTGGCCTCAAACTCACAGCGAACCTCCTGCCTCTGTCTCCTGATACCTAATGTGTAGCTCATTCTTATATGCTGAAACTATGCAGAAAACATAAATCGTAAAACCAGTTTAAGAATCAGATTAAGGATGAGTGCAAAAAACAAGTCCTCTGCAGATTTGGATATAGGGCCCAATTTTAGGAGTTCATTAGAGTTCAGAAACTCCAAATGTGGCAGTAGAGTGTGCTGGACTGTGCACTGTATGATTCAAAGAAAGCGACCTAGAAATGAGGAAAAAAACAACGGGTAAAATACAAAAATACTTACCAGTGCAAACAAGATTGCGGCATAAGCCATTTCGGAAATCATGAAATACACGATTTCGATGTTCCTAGAAAAAAACCCCAATATACGCAATTTGATTAAAACCTATACATAGCACAAAACTGTCATTGTTTTTCCTATCCAAGCATTTCTTTTCATACCCCAAATCTGTCTATACAAATGATACAGGACTTTAACCTTCTTTTATAACCAATTCTAGGGCCAGAGATATAGCTCGGGCACAGCGCCCACCTGCCAAGTACAAGGTCATTAGTTCAATTTCTGGTACAAAGAACTGCTAAAAAAACCCCCCTAAGTGTAAATCCGTAATCTATCCGTTAGTCTACAGAAACTGTTCACTTATAAAAGGTGTCTTGTCATAGCTTTGAATTATTTTGTTATAACACATTATGAAATTAAGACATCCTTTCTTAAGGCAAATAAAAAATAAAAAAATGTGTAGCTTTGCTTAGGGGCCATGTACAGTAGTAGTTCAGACTTACCCTTAATTTCACTTTCCGTGATTTTTCTAATTAACCTCAGCCTCAAAAAATTATATGGAATATCCATTAGAAATAATTCCTAAGTTAAACTGTATACCTTTCTGAGAAGTGTCATGAAATCATACATTTTCCTATCAGTTTTGTCCACTGCACACTACACATATCTCTTAGTTCTTTTATCAGCTTAACCCACAAGGGCATCACACCATGCTTATGTTAAGTAACCCTATGTGGTAGTCCACTGACAACATCCACACTATTCACCTCTCGTCAAGCTGCACAGAATCATCTTATATCACCACAAAAAGGGTGAGTCTTTTACAGTTAAGATTCCTTTTAGAGAGCTCACATTCACTTTATTATAGTAAACTATTCTATTTTATTAACTGTTATTAATCTCTTACTGCACCTATTTATAAATGAAATCCAGCACACAGAGGTTTCGCGTTATTTGCAGCAGCAGGCACACATAGGAAGTATCTTGGAACATATCCTCCTTGGGTGAGGACAGACTTTTAAAGGTAAGTTAAGTATCTACAGCGAAGTATTCTGTAATAGGTTCATTATTTGTATTTCATAATACAAGAAGTCACTAACCAGAGTCATATAACTGAGTATTTGAAATGTATCTGCTTTGATGAAGGAACTAAATTTTCAACTTTCCTTCACTTTGACTAAATCATAACATATGGCTATTATTAAACAGTGCAAATTAAGTATTATCTAGGAAAGGAAGAGAATTAAATTTCACTTTTGTATCACTCTTTATTGCTTACAAAGCACTCATTCATGTACTACTTTCAATCTTCCTAACAAACTTGTAAGGTACAAATGTCCCATTACCCCTATTTTTAGACAATTAAATGCCAGGGAAATAGCTGAAAGACTTTAAATACCAGGTCCTTTTTTTTTTTGACTCACCTGCCTCATTTTAGCATGAATATAGAAGCACGAATAACCCAGTTGAGAAATCTTCTTGGCTAGCAATTCAACCCGCTGAGAGGAGTTACAGAAAATGATTGACTGGTTTATCTGAAGCTAAGTATAGGAAAAACAAGAACAAAAGACAAAATGAACAAACCTTTATGTATCTTGCCAAATCTTGAAAATAGTAACTGGCAAACAAGAAATGTTAAAAACATAGTCTAGAATACTGTCGTAGGAGAGCTATGGAAGGTTAAAAAACCTTTAAGTATGACAATATTTACAGACAATGATGTGTAATTTATTACAGATGTATTTCATAAGGGCTGCATAATTGCCAATGAATAAAACACAGTTGACTGTCATTATACACAGTAGTATGTTCTATAAAGTCACTGCAAACACCTAGTATAAAAAGTTTCTAGGGAAAAACAGTAGATTCCCGTGAGCTTTTGGTCACAATCTTATAATCAACAGATCCGTACATAACCTATGTGTGTTTCTGTTTTAAGATATCTTAATACATTCATAGTCCAAACCATAAATACAACCATAGTCCATCTAACTCATGTCTGCAAAAAACCTACAAAACACATCTTCTCTGTAAGACTCATCAGTCTTATCCTTAGAAGCAATGGGTAATACTTCAAAACATTGTTTTCATTTTAAAACAGTGAAATTTGGGGGGAAAAAAAAGCAGAAAACTCTGAAAAACTTGGCATCACAACTGTGATAATAACACTTGGTTCACCGTATGAGAATCAGAAACAAGAAAGCAGAATATCACCTTCTTTGACCTCACTCGGGGAACAGGCAAGTCAGGTGAGCCACAGGTTTTGCTATATTGCACATGTTCACAAATGACAAGCAGATAAATACAGAAACTGAATAATGAGGATCAATTTTAATTAAGGTTAAATTGTTTTAGAATAAAATTAAAGCATCAACTATACAAATAAACTGAAGCTGCCTTTTTTAACTGTAAAGATGATGAGAAAATGGATATAAGAGTCTGTTTTACTGGGATTAAGCAATGAATGATCAGCAGCAGAAAACTACTTACCCTGGAGAAAAGTGTGTTGAGGCAGTGTACTTTTTGGCGCTCAGTTACGTATGCGTAGTACTGGGTTACTCCCTTCAACGTTAGTTCCTCCATCAGGTTAATCTCATAGGGTTTCTGCAAATGGGAATTCTGGAAAAAAAAGAGGCCTTATGCTTGAAGCAGAATTTTTTCTATCTTAGGCTCAAAATACATACATTTTTGTCTGATAAATTCTTGGTCTAAGAGATGCATCTCTCATTAAGAAAATAAGTTACACGAAAAACAGATTACTGTTAAGATATAACACCTCAAGACTCAGGTATGTAGCTACATATTTTGTGTTTTACAGATGCTATAATTTACACTGCTAGCATCAACTGGCTATGTCATCCTGACTGAGACCAAGAGCTAAGCAGAAAAACCAAAACTTCAATCCATTTCTCTTGTAGCTTTTGAAAAAGTGAATGTGCCTGGTGTGGTAGTGCATGCCTGTATTCCCAGCATGTGGGAGGCTGAAGCAGCAGGATCACTGCAAGTTCGAGGCCAGGCTAGGATACATGGTGAGACCCTCTTCAAAAAAGGACACTCATAGGTAATAGGGTAGCACTGGTTCTAACTACAGATTTATACTCACCATGAACTTTTGCACACTAAGAGGGAAAGTAGCAGAATATAGCAAAATCTGCCTGTTTTTAGGTAATGTGAGAATAATATCCTCCATTATCTGCACAAAATCCTGTGATAGCAACTTGTCTGCCTGTAAGACAAAGAGAAGACAATTTAAAAAACAATAAAATGTTGTCTGAAGTCTTTGGTTAATATATGGACAAACAAGCATAAGCCGATAAGAATATCCATACAATGTTCTTGATTTATAAACAGTAAATTCTCTCCAATACACAGTCTAAGGGCATCAAGACAAATTCTCACTAATTCAGAAAGGGAAAAGCCTATAATACTCATCTTTTAAGGGGAAAACAAATCTCTAGACCAGTGATGGCAAACTTTTTAGAGTTTTCAATGATTCAAACAGCCCACTGCAGCATGTGTGCCATAGGTTTGTCACCACTGTTCTAGACTGATACAAGCCTCTGTTCCTCTAATGGAATTTTAGTATGATTCCCATTACATTAAGGTTCTGACGGGTTCTGAAATCAAACTGGATGGATTGAAATGTCTTCTTTACTCACTAGCTGTGTGTGGGTATTACTTAACCACTTTGTACTTCACTATGACATTGGGTTATCTAAGCACCACAATAATTACTTTATGGTAAAACCTGTACCTTACTGGATTACTGTAAAAATTAAATGAAAAAATGTGTATTTAGTGTTGACACATACTGCTTAATAGTAAATGTTAGTTCTTATTACTTAAGCCAAGCACTACATTGTAGTATGCACAAAATGAGGGTAAGTGACATATGCTCCTAAAAAATGTATCTGTGAACACACTTAGAATGAACTTGGCTGTGAAGTCCTTCAGAAATTCTTCTTAGAAAAAAAAAAAAAAAAAACACCTAAACTGCCAGTTGTGTTGCACACCTGTAATCTCAGCATTCAGGAGGCTGAGGCAGGAGGATCTTTATGAGTTCGAGGCCAGCCCGGACTACATAAGTGTAGGTCAGTTTAAACTGCATAGTGAGACCTAGTCTCAAAAAGATAAAACAACCTAAAAAAACGACAAAAAACCAAAAACCTAAACTACCCAGTATCCCTAAGAAGAAACAGTTTTTATAAGGAAATTAGTTTTAACTGACCAGTTAAATGCTTATTACAAAGGTATAAACACAAATAGCTTTCGGTTCATTCACTGGAAATTATGAGCAAAACTTAAAGTAACATAGAACAGTATCTTTGCAAAGGAAGGGACATTACCTCATCCAATACTATCATCTGGACATGATCAACCTTTGCTACTCCTTTCTTGATAAGATCCAGGATTCTGCCAGGGGTAGCGATTATCACATGCACTACACAAGATTGAGAAAACATATTACTCTCATTAATTTTTTCCTGGACAAAAAGAATATTGTAAGTCTATCAGACACTATTGTAGACATAAAAGTAATACAAAAAGATACAAAGATGGGCTTGAGGCTATACAATATACAGTATTTCCCTTTCACCTTAAAACACCTTGAGAGTATTTGTTGTTTACCTCTTCGTGTGGCAGGCTACAGCATCCCTAATTACCTACTCCAAACAGGGCACATACATACTTGCTTGTCTTAAAATGCAACCCATAATAAGTAACAGAAGGTATACCGGACTCCTGACAAAGTAGAAATGCTTCTACTAGAGCAGTGGTGTTTAGGAGATTCTTTGTAAGCATAAAACAAAATGACCATTTAAAAAAACTGCAGTACATGCCAGGCATGGTGGCACATGCCTACAATCTCACTTGAGGGACTGAGACAGAAGGATTACCATGAGTTTGAGGCCAGGCTGGGCTATATACAGCAAGTTCAAGGCTAGCTGAACTACATAGCAAAACCATGTCTTTTTTTTTAAAAAAGGAAGAAAAATAAAAACCACAGCTATATATACAAAGAATGCATCTAAGTAACCAAGTAATACTTAATATATAAAACTAAGAATAGATAATGTATATACCTTTATCAAAGTGATTGCATTTCTGCCTTTTTATACTTGATATCATACTATGGTCATCTCTTCATGAAAATGAATACAGATCAGCTTTATTCCTTAATAGATAATATGGAAATCCATTGACAATATCACAATATATTTAGCCAATCTCCTGAGACACTGAGACTGATCTGATTTTTCAATACTACAGGCCACACCACAGCAAACCTTGTATATATAATCTTATAGTCACTCATTTTTCTCAAGATTCTTGAAAATAAACATTGATAATCTGAATTGTACTGCCAATCTCCTACAACAAAAATCAATTTACACTCCTATAAGACAGTATTTCTACAGATTCATATTATCAATTACTAACATTTTAATATTAGAACAATTAATATTCAAGTAGTTTAAAAACTTACTATGGTTCAATATCCTTTCAATTATCAATTTCTTTCCTTAAATGGTTATATCTTTAAATTATTTTACTGTAGTGTTTCTGTTCCTTGATTCTTTTTAATTTACGTTTACTAGTACAATTTAGATATACACAATGATCATATTCATTATAGGGATATTCCTTAATTCTTAAAAACAATTTTCACTCATTTACTAAGAGGAAGCACCTATGACTAAAAATCAGCCCTGCACAACCTTAAGTTCTCACCTGTATCATCAAGCCTCATTATGTCATCCCGTAAATTGGTTCCTCCTGTGGTTGCCATCACTTTGGCCCCTCCCATGTGTTTGCTGACCTGGATGCAAATTTGACTGACCTGTAGAGCAAGTTCTCTAGTGGGAACAATCACCATTGCTGGAAAATATCAAGGAACACAGAAAACAAGAACAACATGTTATATTATTTAAGAAGCTATAAAAATAATACTCCTTCCTGGTAAACTAGATAGACTTATTAAAAAGTCTGATCATAACAGGTCTAGCAAATACATATTAGTATTTCTAAGTGTCCTAACAACATTTGTTTGACAGTAAGATTCACTAATTTACACATCATGGTTGGAAATTCCCACTGTTCAAGTTCTATTTACATTATATGAAATGAAGAAAAAAATGACAACTACAGATCAAGAAAGCTACAATTTTAAGAAAAGCTGTGGAGTGAATCTCAACTCTATTAGCTTAACCTGGGTATAACCACAGAGATTTATTTCTCTATTGTATAAGCTGTTAAAAAAACCTCTAAATCACTGGGTGTGGTGGCACACGCATGTAATCCCAGCACTCGTGAGGCTGAGGCTGGAGGATTGTCCCGAGTTCGAGACCAGCCTGGGCTACAAAGTGAGCTCATGGCCAGCCTGAACTGCAAAGCAAGATCCTATCTCAGAAAGACAACCCCCTCAAAAAAAAAAAACCAAAGGAAAAAAAAAAAAAAAAACCTCCAAACCAAGCCTTTAAACAGAAGTTGTTTATACTTTTACAAAACTGTGTAGACCCATGGCTAACAAGAAACAATTTGGCTCCACGGTTCAAAAGAAGCATTTATCAAATAATTTAACCTCATGATTTAGTTTCCCTCTCTACAGAACAACTCTTATTTTGCCTACCTCACTGGCATCTTGTTGAAACTGTTTATTATATAAAAGTCCTCTGAAAAATAGAAATCTCTTTGTGGGGAATGAACTTTACAAACAATTAGGCCAAAAGTTATGAAAAGAATCATAATACAGTCCTAGATTATGTAAATTCTGACCAAAAAGACAGGGCTACCCAGGCTCAGGGTTTAAACTACCATGTTTATTTTAAAACAAACAAACTTTGCTCCAACTAACCTTGTATATTGTCCTTCTTCAGGTCTAGCCGTTCAAGTAAGGGAATGAGGTAGGCACCACTCTTGCCTGTTCCGTTTTTTGCTCTAGCTAAGATATCCCTACCAGATAAAGCAATGGGAATGCTCTCCTCCTAAGAGACAAAACAGTGCAGAATTACTGGTCAATAAAAGCAGTAAACAAGCAAATTCTTACCTAGAATACACTGAAAGATACCTCTTTTGAACTGCTTTGAAGTTTCCTACATTTGGGTTTTACACGAATAGCAAAGCCCAAAGTGAACATTACCATCAATCCGTATTTATCAGAACTACTCATAGAATTTTTAAGTATTATTTTTGGTTATACTGGGAAATTTTAACCCAGGGCCTTCACATGGAGCTGTATCCCTAGTCTTCTGGAAAAAAAAAGTTTTAAAATTTTGAGACAGTGTTCACAGAATATCTTTTAAGTTATATCCCAATGTATAAAAATTAGCTATGTGAGGTATATATGATGAAGAAAATTTAAAAAGTGCAGGAAAAAAAGGGCCATAAACTGGACTTGAATATACAAATATTCGAGTATTTCAATTCAAAACTGGGGGGAAAAACCCCGCATACACAATTCTAAGAGTAATATATCTCAATATATGATATTTTCAGATTACTATGCCAGTTTCACCAGTGAAAATTTACAGGTTGAGCTGCGAGTGTATCAGCGTGGTACAGTGCACCCTTAGCATCCACAAGGCCCGGCATTCACTCTCTAGTACCCAAAAGCAATACCACTGAAAAACTGTAGCTTGATAGTTTATCCTTGTATAAAAAAGAATAGGCCAGAAACATTTAATCTCAAGTCCTCCTTGGTATTTCTTTATACATTACATAAAACTCACCAGATATGGTGGTGGTGAATGCCTGTAATCCCAGCAATTGGGAGGCTGAGGCAGGAGGATTATTGAGTTTCAGGCCAACCTAGGCTACACAGTGAGACCCTGTCTCAAAAAGAAAAACCAAACCCAAAGTTCCAAGGTCTGTGTCTTTTAATAAATTCTCTTCTGCAATGTGCTCAACTGGGGCTCAATCCTACTTCAGTTATTTTACTCCATGATCACATCACTGAGACTGACTTCTCATTTTCATATTTAGTTTATTTTCAATAAAGGATTAAATACACATACACTATATGGAGAGAAATTTAAAGGGAGAACAGGTCCAAAGTACGACAAGACAGAACACAGACAATATCTGGCTACAAACTCCCACCTCAACAAGGAATAATACCATAACCTGTTAACCTGTCTGAATTGTACTGCCAATCTCCTACAACAAAAATCAATTTACACTTCTATAGGACAGTATTTCTACAGATTCATATTATCAATTACTAACATTTTAATATTAGAACAATATTCAGTTAGTTTAAAAACTTACTACTATAGCTCAATATCCTTTCAATTATCAATTTGTGTACGTACCCATCAGTCAGTAATGGGCTCTAAGGTACAAAGTTATTAGGGAAAAATAAAGTTGGAAAGCCATTTCATCTAAAAAGGACTAAAGTTTTAAACCTCTGAAAACTTTTTTAAAAAGTCTCTGTACCCACCCCTCTACTGTAAGGTAAATATCAAAGCAGTACATCCTGCTGTCCCAAACTTGACTTATGGGCCAGCTGAGACAGAATTCGCCTTCTCACTTTTACTTCTAAAACTGCACATACTGGTTCAACAATGTCATTACGCTTTAGAAACACAATCACCATGAGACTAGGTGACCCTGGCTTTATAAAGTGGCTCCAGATAGAAAATAGTGGTAGTAAGACTCAAGTCCTATTAAATTGATATTGTAGTATGGATAATAACTCAAAACTAATAATTTTGAAAGCCCATGCCTTAATGATACAAGACTAGAAAACAGTTTAATATAAGCAACAACTCCTGGGAACTTTTACCATTAAATCAGACATAATAGCCAGGGAGCTGCTACGAAACCCAAGAAGCCACCATAGGGAGCTGCCTGGGAAAAGGGAGAGGAAGCAAACACTGAAAAAAAAAAAAAAAGTAAAACTGAACTATGTGCTATGTATAAATATTAGGTACTTTTAAACTGTTTTACAACTGACAAAAAAAATCCCGAAAGGTCATTGGTTTTGCTCAAAAATCATAAAACTAAAAATGCTAGAACAATGATTTAAACTTAGTTCCACAAATAATATGTAGGCAAGGTTGCAGAGGGATTGGAACCCTCTGCTGGGAACACAGTCATTTTCGAGAACAAGCTAGTCCACAAGAAACTGAAGATTGTTACCATAGGAACTACCAATTTTAACAATCCAATAGAAATACATTAAAACAAAGACTAAGTATATACAAGAGTAAATTAAAATCTCCACACAATAACCTACACACAGAAATTTATAGCAGAATTATTCACAGCCAATGAAAAAATAAAAAAAATAAAAAAAAAATATTCACAGCCAATAGCTGAAAACAACTCCTGTCCAAGTGATGAATGGATAAAACCAAATGTGGTATAGATGTGTCATGGAGTATTATTAGACAATACAAAGGACTGGAGTACGGATACCCTGAAAACTTTATGCAAATTAATGAAGCCAGCCACAGAAGATATAAACTGTATGATTCTATTTAAGTGAAATGTCCGTAACAGCCAAATCTGTGAAGCCAAAAAGTAGATTTGTGATTGTTTACTGCTGGGGGAAAATATGAGGGATAACTGTGCCAGGGGTTTCTTTCGGGAGATGATGAAATGTTGTAAAACTGACTGTGGCAGTGGTCCTACAACCCTAAACATACTAAAACTCACTTAATTGATTGATCTACCTACCTACCGTACTGGGAATCAAACTTATGACCTCACACTTACCAGGCAGGTGCTGTGCCACTGAGCTATATCCCAGGCCTTGAAATGTGTGAACTGTGGGCAAGTTGGTAAGTGGTACTAGCCCTGCCAGACACTGCTCGGTACATAAAGCCGTTAGGGGATGGCTTAAAACTCAATGAAATCTCAAGCTACGCCCTCCCCCCAAAACCCTCCCACAACCTTAGGAATGACGCCTTAGGTCTCCAAGTAGATGTTCCATGGTAAGATTTAGGGACTAACTGAATAGGTATTTTGTTTTGTGTAACCTAGTATCCTTTTCTAATAGCACCCCAACTTCCTTCCAAGAAATTACATTCCTTCTCCGACTCCTAAAGATCAGATCCAGCCAATCTACGAAACACATTGTACTCAACTCAACCTAGGCCATCTCAATGCTCCCTCCAAAGAATCTAAATCACTGTAGTACATCAACTGCAGCTTCTTCCACCCTTCTCAGCTCCGTCAAGTCTTGGCCATTTCAAATGTTTCCCTACATTTTAATCTTGTGAACTCCCAATATTCTTTCAATGAATTTCCTTCTGCTTAAGTTAAACAGGTTTTGTAAAACCGACTGTGGCAGTGGTCATACAACTCTGAACATACTAAAACTCACTGAATTGATTGATTTACCTACCTACCTACCTTAGATAAGTGTGCTACTTATAAAAGCTCAACATGTGCATCTTGTTGCATTCAGAGTAACCACTTCCTCTTACTTCCCAAACCTGGGTAAGATTTAAGACCTTAACCACTTCGAGGAGGAAGAAAAGTTGTAGGTACTGCAGTGAAGTGAACCATGTTTGTTACAGATGCCCCCTAATATCCACACAAAGAAGGGTAACAGAAGACTAATTTCCCGTATTACCTTCAAGAAACACTCTCTGACTTTACAATGCTATTGAGTAGGGAAATGCTGCTTTCAAATACTTGTTGGGGGTGGTGGTAGTAGGGGTTGAAACATGGACCTTTGCTCTGAGTTACATCCCCAGACCTTTATAAATTTTTTGAGTCAGGGTCTTGCTAAATTACCTGTGCGGACTTTCAACTAGCTCTTCTCCTCTCTCTGCCTCCCAGAGTGCTGGGATTAGATGTGTATCACCATGCCTGGCTTGCTCTTCAATACTTTTGAGAAAAATTTAGAAAAATGATTCTTTTAACCATAATTAACCCATTATTAGCCAGAGGAAATAAACTTAGTAAAGGACTCAGAATGCTGTAATTCCCAAATGCAAAGGGCAAACTATTAATTCTTGTTAGACATAGCTAACAAAGTAACTTCAGATTCTTGACATGGTACAAAATGTTTTACTAATAAGGAGCTTCCATGTTCCTTTTCGTAATAGACTACCTACTGCTTCACCTCAGATTATCTAAAAAGTCTCATGTGCCTAGGGTCTGGCAACAATAGCAGCTGCTATTTTTTAATCCTAATACCAGTTTGTATAGTTTTACAAATGTAAAACAAAAAACAAAAACAGGTCCTTAGAGCCTCGAAAGAAGGTTTTGTTCCTATAAAGTTATACCTTTATTACAGTAACATAGTATTTTATCAGACACTGTGCTTAAGCTTAAAAGTAGGTTACATTTACACATGATAGATGGGAGCAATATGCAGAATATCTAGCTCCAGATGTTCATGTAAAATCTCTCCTGAGAGCATTAAGTCCCTCATTCTTAATAATCTGATCCTGGGCTGAGGATATAGCTCAGTGAAATAAGCACCTGCCTGGCAAGCGCAAGGTCCTGAACTCAATCCCCGGTATCGCAAAAACAAGCTATCAATCAATCAATAATCTTGTCTCAAAAAGGTTTAAATGCATAGGGGCTGGGGATATAGCTCGGTGGAATAAGCGCCTGCCTAGCAAGCACAGGGTCCTGAGTTCGATCCCCAGTACCGCCAAAAAAAAAGGAATTCAAGGAATTCAAGGTTTAAATGCAGAAACCCAACCATTAAAAAAAAAAGGCTTTACTATCTGAAAATAATGCCTGGGTAAAACTAAGTACTAAATACCTTGCTATACCTAAGTACGTAAAGAAAACAATAGATACATTTTAGGAAGAAAAACGCAAAGTCAGGAGAGAAAGCAGACAAGAATGGGCAGGGCATGGTGGTGCATGCTGGTAATCCCAGCACCTGGGAGGCAAACACAAGGAAAACTGCTTTAAGTTTGAGGCCAGTCTGAACTGCATTGCAAGACCCTAAGAAAGAATAGTAGAAACCAGCTCACCAAGGAGGTTCAATTTTACTAAGGGATTTGTAAACTCCTTTGTGGTTCTAAAATCCTAATGTTTATGATTTGTCCCTCTGAATGAGTCTAAGATACACACATCTTGAGTTTTCCACAGATTCTCAGAGGACTAAACATGAAAGAAAAAGGCACCAGTTGTTAGGTATCTAAAATATATTCCTGTAATAGCACGCTAATTTAAAATACTCTAGTTATATGTTACACTTGATTTTCACAACAAAAATTTTGTGAAGATTATATTTATGAAAAAAAGCTAGAGGTCAAACCATGAAGTGGCTGGATAGTTCACTGCCTATATGCTACAGAGTACAAATAACAAAATCAATTTAAAATTTCTAATACAAAGTGAAAATGAGTCAGCAAGTGCTCAGAAGTCTACTTAAAAAAAGAATTGAGGTCTGCTGAATTAACTTATTTCCTCTTCTGACAAAGCTAGTATATGAAATAACCCATAACATGTAATGATCATTTATTATGTATTAGGCACTGTACTAAGCAAATGATGTATTCTCAATCATCTTTTCAACAACTCTATAGTCAATATACAGGACTACCTCAATCTTACAAGTCAGGAAGCCAAGGCTTAGGGACATAAACCAAATAACCAACTTGTGATTCAACCTGGGCAGTTCCCTACAGACAAGGATGTCCACAGACATTGGTCAACTTCATCAAAACATTCTAAATAAGAAACAGGCACTGTGCGAAGTAGGGAGATTTTAGTGATAAAAGTTCCCACAGTAAAAGAGTTCTCTTAACAATTCTGTGTAAATAAAATGGGTTAACAGGAACTACATCATTGTAAATTCCTAGACATTTCTTCTAATATCTACACCAAAACTGCCTACCCAGTGATGGATTTAATGGTAACCCACAACCTTCGGTCCTACCCAATGATGATGCAGTTGTATTTGGACACCTTCTCCAGGCAAAAAGCACATTCTCACCTCTAGGCAATCATTACCCTAGAATGTTCTCCTCAGAATAGGATTACTTTTTATAAAATGTCTTATCATCCTCTAATGAACATGAGGATGTTCATCAACATGAACATGCAAGTCTAGAGAGGCACCAATAATATTATGTTGAAATTATCTATAAAAACCCCTTCTACCAGACTATAGGACATGAACATTATTATCAGTCTTGTATATCACATAATCCTCCCCCATGTCTAAAACTTCGTAAGTCTTTCAATAAAAAAAACTTAGTGAGATTAAAGCACCTATCCTCAGCACAGCATGAATTTAATAGCTTCCTCCAGTTTATGCATGTATCTGCGGCTGTCAATTATCAAACTGATCTGCATTTATATGTACGTATACATATACACATTTCCTTGCTATTTCTACTGAAAAGGCCAAGCATGCACCTAATTCCTAAGTCTTGATCCCCAATACTAACTCCCATTAAAAGTAATAAGAACTCCCTAGATCCAAAGCTAAGGTATGGCAAATATAAAATAATCCTGGCACATCACATTACGCCACAAAGTAAGACAGGTTGAGCCCAAAAAAAGTATATCACAAAACAAAGGAACTAGCTTAAAGGAGCTTACACTGGCCAAATATGTGAAAACTAACAAAATAATACCATTATAAAAAAGAATTCATGAGAAGACTTATAGGGGCTGATATGGAGGAAGTGCTAGAGTTGGAAACTCATCATAACACATCAAAGATGAGAATGAACAAAAATCAAAGTATGCTTAACAAACGGAATTTTGATAAAGAGCAGACACATGATCTTCAGAAGACTGCTTGTTAAGTTTTGAAGAAGAAAAAAAACTACACAGAAGAATTATTACCAATTTGAATTAGATGGACACTATGTATACTTTCAAATATGACATCTTGAGGAGACTAACATGACTTCTGTACAATCCTATTGAGACAGACCCACAGCAAGTAACGTTCTAGCAAGAAAAAGGAAAGGGTGTGTATTTTTAAAGTCAATTCCATAAAAGAGGGGCTAGGGATATGGCTCAGTGGCGTAAGTGCCTGCCTGGCAAGCGCAAGGTCCCGAGTTCAATCCCCAGTACTGCAAAAAAATAATAAATTTTTTAAAAAATTCCATAAAAGAAAAAAATAAGTCTAGGGGAAAGTCTCATGATTAAAATAGGTTAATGTCAGGGATGTAGCTCAGTGGCTGAGCACCTGCCTGGCAAATGCAAGGCCCTGAGTTCGTTTCCCAGTACCAAAAACAAATCAAACAAACAAAAACCCCAGTTACTAATAAAGGTTAGCTAGGCATGGTGGCACACACCTGTAATCCCAGACCTTGGGAAGCTGAGGTAGGAGGACTGCTGAACTCAAAGGCCAACCTGGACTACATAGTTTAAGGTCAGTATGAACTACACAGAAAGATCCTGTTTCTACATAAATACATACAAACAATAGGTTAAAGAAACACAGTACCTATAAACTATATCTAATCTTAAGACTAGATCCTGTACAAGAGGGAAAAAAATGCTATAAAGGGCATTTTTGGGTCAATTAATAATTAGCATAAAATGTTAGCTTTAAAGGGACATAAGTTTGTCATTTAATGTTAAGAAGCTCAGAAAAAATTAGGCACTGCACTGAGGCAGACTGATTAAATCTGTGTCCTGTCTGGGAAACTTAGCAAGACCCTGTCTCAGAAGAAAAATAAATAAATAAAAATAAAAAAGGAACAGGGAATGGATGGTTGAGAGCACCCTATTGGATTTGATCCCTAGTGCAAAACAAGAGAAAAGGTTCAGAAAACAGTTTGTGGATATGTGTATTTGCTTATGTCTATGAGAAATACACCACTCCTACAAAAATGAAAAGTACATAATTGCATAACATATAATCTTATATGGGACAAAAAGAATAAACATACCTGAATAGGAGATGGCTTTTCCCAGCCCATTTCAAAAATTCCCATCAATAACTCCCGTTTCAAACAGTAATCCTCAAACTCATTTCCTTTTGTGGAGGTCACATCCTAATAAACAAACAATAAACAACAACTGTGCTATCTGATCATCAGCATGCTTAGGAATTTGTCAAGAGCCAACCATGGGAGCCCACACCTATATTCAGGTACTCTGGGAGGCTGAGGCAGAAGGATCACCAAGCCAGGTGCGGTGATATACGCCTGTAATCCCTGCACTTGGGAGGCTGAGGTAGGAGGATGAATTGAGAATTGCAGACCAACCTGGGCTACAAGTGAGCTCAAGGCCAGCCTGAAATGCACAGCAAACAAACAAAATAAAAACAAAAAAAAGATCACCAAGTTTAAGACCAGTCTCTGCAAATTAGTGACTTAGTGAGACCCTGTCTCAAAATTAAAAATGTCTGGGAATGCAGTGTGGTACAATGCCTCTGGGATTAATCTCCAGTAACGCAAAAAAATAAAAAAATAAAATTTGGGGGGATAGCTCTGTAGTCAGACTTCTAAAAACTGGTAGAATACTGTTACTTCCATAAAAGTGTATCATATATCACTAATCACAAGAGGTGAAGTCAGACCCTAACTCTACCACTCATTAGCCACCATAATTTGGACATGTTTGGGTTTCTCAAGCTCAGCACTACTGACACTGGAACCAGAAAATTCTGCTTCAAGAGGCTGACACTGTTGCATTCATGCAGGGTTATTTGGTTATTACCAAATATGCTTCTAGCTAATGTTAAATGCCTTCTAGGGGACAGAATCACCTCTGTTGAAAACATTCCAGTTAAGAGAACTTCTCTAAAAAAAATTTTTTTTTGGTTTTTTGGAGATAGGGTCTTACTATGCAGTTTAGGCTGGCCTTGAGCTCACTTTGTAGCCTTGGCTGGTCTCAAGCTCTCAACGATCCTCCTGCCTCAGCCTCCCAAGTGCTCGGATTACAGGCATGCGCCACCACGCCCAGTCCTAAATTTGTTTTCTCATTCACAAAGTGCACATAATACCTAACCTGAGTATTTCATTGAGTATCTCATAGGTTGCTGCAAGCAACAGGAAGTTTTGAGAAAATTAGTAAGATGTGAATATGTTTAAATATATTAAACAGTGCTCACTTCAGCAGCACATATACTAAACATTAAACATATGCAACTTTACTATATATCACTCTACCAAAAAATGGTGGAAAATTTTGGTAATCTATTATGTGGTTTATATAACAATCATTTCAACCTACTTAAAGGTGAACACATTATCTAATGTTATTGTAAGTAACTAATTCTAATTTTACCACCGTTTTTCCCACTTGAAATGTATAACCAACTTACCGAGGTTTTGATTCTCAGATCCTTTGGAGGGAGTTTTAAAGTCTTTTTCCAGTCATCACCAGGCCTAGAGAGAATAGAGTAAATGTGAAGTATCAAAATTCACAGTGTTGTACCTAATAATGCAAAGATGATTCACCAAAGTATAATTAAGTTCTAAAAGGCACAGTAAAGCTGGGCATGCTGCTGGATATCTGTAATCCTACCTCTCTCTGGGAGGCTATGGCAGCACGACCCTACTTTAAATCAAGCCTGGGCAATTTACAAGACCCTGTCTCAAAATAAAATAAAGGCTGGGGATGTCACTCAGTGCAAAGGCCCTTGGCTCAATCCTTACTACAAAAATAAAATTAAAAAAATAAAAGCACAATAAGTTTAACATACATCCATGTACTCAAGAATATATTTAACCAGACAGTGAAATAAGCTTCAGAGAAATCAGTGGTAGGAAAAATAACCTAGGGAGGATCAAAAACCAAGAATGGTTTAGAACATCCATCCTCCTACAAGATGCAGTATAACATACAGTGCAAAATGTATGTTTTAATAGTCTGTTAATTTTAATTAGCTGCCAACATTTAAAAACTAGGAGATTTCAAGTAAAACTTTACATTCTGGATATTCCTGAAAAACTAGGAAGTGCCCTGGGTTTGACCCGCAGCACCAGCAACAGGAGGGGAAAGGAAGAGGAAGGGGAAGGGAAAATGGGTTAGGGAGACAAAGGGAGAGGAGGGGAAACTAGAGGAAAGAGGAAAGGGACAGAGAGGAGGAAAGGGTGAGGAGGACAGGAGAAAAAAAGAAAAAAATAAAGTATGAGCTTTAGTAACACTGTTCCAAGTTATTAAATGACAACAGTTTGGTAGAATTTAGTAACTAAAGATTAAAATCAAGTAGCACCACCTTGTCTTGCAGTGTTGGGGCTTTTAACCCAGGGGCTCTGACATACTAGACAAGGGCTCTACCACAGAGCTACTTCCTAGCCCTTTATGGTTTAAGACAGTTATGCTGAATTGTCCAGATCATACTCAAAATTGTGATCCTCCTCCCACAACCTTCTGGGCAGCTGGGATTGAAGGCATGCACACCCATGCCCACCTTAACTGCCCACATTACATAGTCACCTACAGGGCTCTTAGTTTTTAATTCCTGGTTAACTAACTAAAATCAAAGATACCTGAGAGTGGTCATGGTGGCTCCTATCTGTAATCCCAGCACAGGTATGGGAGGCTGAGCCAGGAAGATCACCACTGAGGCCAGCCTGAACTACATCTCTAAAAACCAAGACGCCATCCAAACAAAAAACAAAGATACCTGTAAGTCTAATTTGTCAGGAAGCTGAGAGCTGAACCTGAGAGTTCAAGTCCAGCCTGAACAACTTAGCAACTTAGTCTCAAAATTTAAAAGATCTGAGGTTGTTGCCAAGGCCCTGGGTTCAATAACCACCACTAACCAACCAACCAACAACTATGAAGTAGTTTTTTAAGAACTAAAAGTAGCCTAAATTTTTCTAGCCTATTCATATTTTGTCAAGACAAACTATAATTCAAGAAACCTTCTTCATTTCTATACCATTGAAAGGATTCACCTTAAAATGCACTAAGTTGGGTATGGATGGCAAAAGCCTGTGATCCCAGGACTTGGGAGGTTGAGGCAGAAGAATCAACCAATCCAAGGCCATGTTGGGCTACAACAGTAAGTTCAAGACTAGCCTGGTCTACGTAGCAAGGACCTGTTTCAAAAACAAACAAACAAACCAAAAACAAGAAGCACTAAAGCCAGCTCTAGTGATCAAACCAATTCTTTTTGAGAATTAACCTCTATAGTCACTAGTGAACTACCCAACAGTAATCATCTATTTTCCACCAGGAAGTGAAAAGGTCTCGATCAGTTGTGGTGAACCTCTGGCAAACATGGCTGCAGTGGGCTGTTTGTATCATTGAAAGCTCTGAAAGGTTCGCTGTCATTGGTCTAGATGGTAATAAAACACACTTTGGCTCAGTAAACCTAAATATCATCATTTTAAGAAGATTTCTGTTAAATCATTTTAAATATGGCTGAAAGTTTTTAACAGAAGTCTAACTTTAATTGAGATCCAAAATCTTACATGTCAATTCTATATAACAATCTTTATAGTAAATTACCATCCAAATAATTTAAAGCAACAAAAAATGACAAACAGCCTAAAAATTCAGTTTTAAAAATATTCTGTAATGGGACTGTGGCTTTAGATCAGTGGTAGGGTGCTTACATAGCATATACCAGGTCCTGGGTTCAATCCCCAATACCACATACACATAAAAAAAAATGTCCTGTTGTAAATGAAGCTCTTATGTTTTAGCCACAAAGGGGTTTGGGACAAAAATGTACATTTCTGCCACAGATCATGGCACATGCATATAATCCCTGTTACTTCAGAAGACTGAGGCCAGCTCAGACTTTTGAAACCTTATCTCAAAAAAAAAATTTAAGAAAGGAGAAAGCCTGGGGATGTTCAACGAGAAGAGCTTGTGTGTGAGGCCCTAGGTTGGTCCATGGTACAAATGAGTGGGTGAGTGAATGAATAAAATGAATCATGAAAATCAAGTTCTTGAATTCTAATATTTTTTTAAATACTGGGTACTACTGTTTCCAAGAACTCAAAAATTCTGAGTTTTCTGTGATTGATTTTGCAGTACTGGGGACCAAACGCAAGTCTTTGAGTGTAGTAGGGCAGGTACTCTACAACTGACTTATACATCCCCAGCTCCTCCAATTTCTTTTGTGTAAAGAAAAAATATAAAAAGTAGAAAAGTGAATTTTCAGTTATGGTTAAATTTTCTGAATAAATACACTTAAAGAGTTCAGAAGGCTAGCTGTATCTTAAATCTAAAGTTTGTTTTTTAAAAAGTTTTTTAAAAGTTTCAATTTCCTCTAGCTGCCATTTAAACTAGGGGAAGGTGCAGTTACTGAAAAACAATACTGATCAAAAAAATATATGTATAAATTCAGTTAGTAATTTCTACACTGAGCTAATAATGAAAACCGCAATTGTTTCTAATATATAATTTATACAAAACTAACATGCATTACCTGTGTCTTCTTATTTTCTAGCACTTACTTTATAGTGGTGGTCATACTCTGTGCTTGCTGCTGAGTGCCATTATTGATTGTGTTGGTGTTTTTCAACTGGTTCATCTGTTGCTGCGTCTGTGTGCCCCCTCCTCCGGGGCCACCACTGGGCTTCACAGGGCCCCTCAGCTGACCATTTTGACTGGACAGACCCATTATAACAGGGTTCTCTGTTCTGGCCGTGCTCATGCTGTGTTAATTGCAAAGGTGTCTCTTTCAAACTTCAAAACTTTTGAAAGTCAGTAGAGAAACTGTAATAACAGTTTATTAGGCTCTCCAAAATGAAGAGATAAATATAAGTCTTGCTCAATATATGAGTCCTTTATTGCAATGCAGGCAAGCACCTGTAAGTCTCTGAACGGTAAGCAGCAGTAACTTGCTCTCATGCACAGAATCAATTTTTAATTTTTAAAAAGCCTTCTAACAAGCTTGAGTTATATCTGAACTCACTCACTTGAATCTGAAACAAAGAAAAAAATTAAGTTAGGAAACAGGAAAGTTGGAAAAAATTTTGTTTCACTTTCGAAGAACTTCTTTAAACCAGTTTTTAATGAATAATACTGCTACATTTAGGAAAAATCACTAGCCAAACTAGAAAAGACGCAATGAACTACCCTGCAAAACTAAGCTATAGTGAGCCAATGAATGTCAAACATCTAAAATTGTGAGGTCAAAACAACTCAGAGAAAAATCACACAGAAATATGATGATTAAATTAGCACTGGTTGTCAAATACCAGTCTGTTCCCTTTTTCCTCCTCGATAAAGTCTCTGCTACTTCTAAAAGTCAATGATTCATTATACTTAATTGCATTACATTCCAATGAACTATCAGTTTACTTAGTGTAAATCTAGAATTGAACAAGGAAACACAATTAATTTATTTTGGAAACAGGGTCTCAATATGTAGAGTCCAGGCTGGCCTCGAACTTGGAGCATCCTCTTGTCTTTAGTTTCCCCAGTGTTGGGATTATATTTTGCAGCACTATACCCGGAAACTTTATACATTTCTGATAGCTACCAAGAGTCCTTTGAAGAGAAGTGAGCTTCTGACTTGAACATTCTGCTTTCAGAAAAGAAAAATATTTTGTTCATTTCCACTACAGAAAGTTAAGCTTTATGAAGAAAAATATTACTTTTACCCTTAAATTTTTGTCATTTAAAACGAGTCAAGGGATGTGTAACATGTCAAAATCTTTTACTTGAAAAAGTCAGGGAGCTGGATGTGGTGGTGCATGCACTCAGGATTGATTGGTTTGAGTTCAAGGCCAGCTTGGATTTCCAACAAACAAAAAAAGTTTAGCTATCTCCCAATATAGTACCCTTTTTTCCAAGAAATACACAATTTAAAACAGCATTACTATTAATTTTTAAAAGGAACTTATGTAAAAACAAAAATCCGTGACTTTCAAAACCACCTAAAAAACTAAATCTAACAGTTATTTTAAAAATAAACTGGTCAACTTCCTTCATTTTCAAATTGTCCTCCAATTTGAAATATATTAAATTTTAGTAACAAAAACAACTTACAAAAGCCCATAAAACAAAGGCAATTCTGTAGCCTCTACTTTAATCTGTGATTTTTGTTGTACTCCAAAGTATCTTGAACTCAATAATTTAAAGTCAAAAGGCATCTCAGTTCATTAGAAAATGCTTGCTAATGAAGTCTTCCTCTAAAAGAGAAAGTTTGACCATCACATTGCTCACAAGCAAAACCTATTTATTTAGAAATCTTGACCTGTTATCCGTGTCTGAAAACACTGCTAACAGTTACTTCTCTTTATTGACAGGCTTATCTTATAATCATAATTCATACAGGCAGACTTACTGAAAACTAAGAGGATGCAAACTAAAAACTAAACGTTACTATCACTCACATTAAGACCCATCTCCTTAAATGCAATATGAGACAGACTGTTATTATAACTGCTCCCCTCCGGAAATGACACCTGCACTGAACCTTTGTCTCAGAGGAAGGGAATACTGTTCCTAGCCCTTCCCAATTTAGATTTGTAAGTTACATTTCTACATTAAAGCAATAATAAAGGAACGTAGACTACTTGGGAAGTCTCTGCTGGAGTTAATTACAGCACTTTCCAGGTCCTAGTCAGCAAGTGACAGTTTCACACCCCAAAGAGTAGATTCACCTCCAACAAGAGCTTATGTTTGCAAATGCAGCGCAGCTTTCCTAAGCTGCGGCAGCAAGTTGGAGTGACTGGGTTTATTCCGAGGGTGAAAGAGGACTATGAAAAAGAAACGGGAGTGAGCAAACGTGAGGGCAAAAGACCAGCCCCGGACGGGAGCCGCGTAACCGTAGAGCAGTAATTTCGCAGTCCCCTCCCCCAGCCACTCAAGTCCGCTCCCTCTGACCATAAACACAAAAGGCTTCGTGCCCGACATCCTATCTGCGCAGGCAGAGCCAAGCACCAGTGCCGCCAGCAGGAAACAATAGGGCCCACCCCGTCAGCCCGCCAGAGCCCCCTGAACACCGAAAGCCCTCCTCTCCTCTGGGATTCGGGGCTCCTACACATCCTCCGGCCCCCGACCTACAAGGCCTACTGCAGTGGCCCAGCCGCCGGTCCTCCCCCAGTCGAGCCTCTACAGGGCCGCTCGCACGCAGTAACCTCCACCAGCGCCCCCTCCCTGGCCCGCTGCCCCCGGCCCCAAACCCCTCCCGCCCTCACCTTCGGTTCGCAGCCTTCGAGCCTCCAGCCCGCTCCTCCTCCCGCCGCCGCGCGCCACATCCGACCCTCCGCTGGCACCTCGAACCCACACAGCTGCCGCCCGCCCGCCCGCACGCCCGCCTTCCTTCGCGAGCCCGGCCCGGCCCCCGCCCCGGAGCGCCCCCACGCCGGCCCGAGGGGCTCCCCGGCCCCAGGGCCCCGCTGCCTGCGACCCCACCGCCTCGCCCCGCGCGCCGCGGCCCGCGCGAGTCCTACCGCTGCGGCCGCTCCCGCTCTGCGCCCCCGGTCCTTTATTGTTGACTCGAAGCTCCCAAAATGGCGGCGGCTCCTTCCTCCTCGGAAGCCTCCGCCCGCCCCGCCCGGCCCTAGCCGCGGCCTCCGTCGCCCCGCCCCGCCCCGCGGCCCCGCCCCCGCGCTCCCCGCCCCGCGCTCCCACCGCCCCCGCCCACTCCCCCGGCGCCGCCTGGCCGCCGCCTGGCCGCGCTAACGCGGCTCCTCTGCCCCTCCCTCGCCACCGCCTCCCGCCCTCATCGCGGCTTCCCCGCATGGCGGCGGCCGCGGCTCCTCCTCCACTCAAGATGGCGAGAGCTCGGCGGCCGCCGCCACAGCGCCCGCGGCGGCGTCACAGCCTCCGCCGCCCGGACGCAGAGGACGCCGGCCGGGACCGCTCCTTGCGGGGAACAGGGCGGTGGTTGTCTCGCACCGAGGCGCCCCGCACACAGCTCCCTCCCGAAGGGCAGGGGCTGGTCTCACAGCCGAGAAGAACTGGTCGGGGGACGGTGGCCAGGACTCGCCTTCTTCCGCCCCTCCAAAGTGAACGTCGGGGTTTGCGACCCGAGGAGGAGGGTCTGCTTGTGCCTGACCAAGGACACGCTCGGAGAGCCGCAGGGTCGGGCTCGGGAAGCTGACCTGACGTCTCCCGCGGACCAAGAGCCGCCTCCATCCAGGGCCGCGCGGAACGAGTGGCCCGGACGCGCCGGTGCGCACGACGCTGGGGCCGGAAGGGGGCCCGGCCGGGCCCAGAGGGCGGGCGCGCCGGGAGGCACGGGAGGGGCTGCCCCGCGGGCGCAGGGGGCGGGGCGGGGCGGGGGGGCCGGGCGTCCGCCCGCCGCGGGCTGTGCGCGGGGTAAAAGGACTGTACCTCCCCACGAAGACGGACGCGCTGAGGAGTGGCTCGCAGTGGAAACAGCTCCGCTGCGAGCGGAGGCGCTGGGAGAGAGGGAAGGGGAGCGGGGGTTGGGTTGCTGGCCTGACTCGCCGTCATCATACGGATGCATTTGTTCCCATAATTACTTTTCAGATCCCAATATCCGTTTATCCTTAACAGAATAGAAATGCTACTTTGTTCCAAGGAAAACAAAAATTTGGAGCTAAAAGCTGGCTAGGTTAAGGTTAAATAAAAACTTGGGTGTCATACAGCTAAGAGGCTGAATGCACAGACCGCCAATGGCCAAACCATAAGTGGTAATATAACTAACTGTAGAACTGTGACCAGAGACGTCTGGTCTAGGTCCTTGACCCGTAGCTTTTTTTTTTTTTTTGACCACAGTTTCCAACTCTGGACCAATCAGAGAGAGCCAAATATGCTGTCCAAACCAATCATAGAAGCTGCCTTTCCTCTTGTTATATCTCCTTTGACTTCCTGTTTCCAACAACCTCCAATCAGAACACATCTGAAGCTTTTCTTAATTTTTTTCTTTTTCAAAAACCATCCTTTCATTTTTAAATCCATTAAACCTACTGCTATGGCAAACTATGAAAAGTAGCCGATCTCATTTGGTGGGCCTTGTTAATTTTCATACAGTAATAAATTCTGTATGAAATATGTAAAAGCTAATCATGAGATTAAAAAGATTCCCCTACTGAGTACATGGTCTCATCTAGGCACAGCGACATCCGCTTAAAATCTCAGCAACTTGGGAGGCCAAGGCAGGAGGACTGCAAATTCAAGGCCAGTTTGAGTAAACTAACGAAACCCAATCTCAAAATAAAATTTTTAAAAAAGGCATAGGGATGTAGCTCAGTGGTAGAGCACTTGCCTACCATATGCAAGGCGTTGGGTTTGGGGCAGGGTAAGGGTTGAGAAGTAGTCATATTCCACCTAGATTTAAAAATAACCTCCAAGCCGTGTGTGGTGGCAGACCTGTAATCCCAGCACTCGGGGAGGCTGAGGCAGGAGGATCGTTGCAAGTTGCAGATCAGCCTGGGCTACAAAGTGAGCTCAAGGCCAGCCTGAACTGCATAGCGAGACCCTGTCTCAAAAAGACAAAAAAAAAAAATAATAATCCCAAAAAATAACCTCTACATTCCAAGGGAAAAATCCTGCACATTCTACCTGTCTTAGAGGGAGGATAACTAACTGGTTTTTTAGTAATGACAATGTCTGAGGCCTTGTTTGCCCCTCTACCTTCCCAAGAAGCAGAACTGTGTGAAAGAGTCAGACTTAAGAATTTAAAGATGGTGGTTTCTTTCCCTAAACCCTTCAAGATATGGGACCAAGCAAAGGAGAGGGGCTCACAACCACACATACTCTAATTTCCAAAAGGTGACAGATTAGATTGTGGGGGGGAGGGGAGAAACAACTAAAGTAGAATATGATAAAGTTGACCTCTCACCTAGAAAGCGAATGATCAAAATGTGTAAAGATTCCACATAATGTATAGTATTTTTAAAATAGTCAAGCTGGGTATGGTAGTGCAGTCCTGTACTCCCAGAACTCATTTAGGAGACTGAGGCAGGAGAATTGTGGGTCCAAGGCTGGCTTGGGGTAGTGAGTTTAAGCTGAGCTTAAGGGCATAATGAGACCCTGTCTCAAAAACAAAACAACAACAAAAAGTCTAATGTTCTTAACACTCATTTCCACAGTTACCAGTTTTCTGTTGAGAAGCACGGATGGTTTTTTATTTTTATTTTTATTTTTTTTTGCACGGATGGTTTAGAATTAAGCTGTGAACACTTGGATCCTTACTCTTGGGCTCAATTTTAGTGGTCAGTAGATCTCAGTATATTTTTTCCTCCCTAGTTCGAAGAGGAAGGATAAGAATCATAAAATACGACCCTTTAGAAATATGATGAACTACTTGCTAATGCATTTGGTATCCTTATATTTATAAAATGCGTACCTTTTCAGGAAAATGTTATAGAATCCAATCTGTTGGCCCTTTAATTAATATTGACTTTAACAGCTGAGGGTACGCTATCCCCAGGGAGGTCGCCTACTAATTACAGTAAAGAGTTCCCAAGAGGTAGTGTCTATTTTAATGTTTTTAGTCAGTCTTGCCCCACCTAACCCCTACCTCATGCCACCCACCTTTTGGACTTGAATTATGAAGTTATTATTAACTAATGTGTTGCTTTGTTGGTAGGCTCCTAGATAAACTACCTCTAGAAGGCTGTTTTAGGCAATTTTGTCCTTAAAAAAGAAGAGGTTTATTTTTGACTCATGTTTCAGTCCACAGTTGGCTGGTTCTAAGGCAGACTGGCATAGCGTAAGGGCCTGGGAGAGAAAGGGTGGGCGCAACTTGGAGGATCAAGAGAGGATCTGGGAAAGCAGGCAAGTCCTTATAGGCCATGTCCACAGTGGCCCACCTCTTCTCACCAAACTCTGCCTCCTAATAGCAAGTCAGTTATACTGCCCCATAACCCAAGCACCCTTCGAAAGCCCCACTTACGAAGGCATGAGGTTTGGAGACATCTAGATTTAAACCATAACAGTCCACCCCAGCCCCCAAAGGCCCCCAAAAGACTCATGCACATCTCTTTATGAAAAATGAATTTAGTCCATTTTTAAGAGTCACCAAAGCCTTAACAGGTCCAGTCCTGCTGAAAAGTCCATATCCAAAGTCTCCTCTGAGACTTACAACAAACGTTTAGCTATCAGCCCCAGTAAATATCTTTTTTTATTTTTGGTACCAGGAATCAAACTCTTGACCTCATACTTGCCAGGCAGGCACTGTGCTGTGCTGAGCTATGTCCCTAGACCCCATAAATATCAAAAAGAAGTTAAACACTTACAGTATTAATGGCACAGGGTAAACATTCCCATTCCTAAAGAGAGAAACAGGAGGATAGAAACCAGTGACCAAAGCAAGATGGAAACCCAGCAGAGTGAACATTAAGTTCCGTAGCCTCATGTCCAGCACCCAGGGCATGCTTGGCAAGATGTGTACTCCAAAGGGCTTGGGCAGCCCCTTCCCTACATTGCTGCCCTGACTAGCTCTCATGTCCAGTCTCTCCTCGGCTGGCTTTGCTCACTGCTTGGAGCTTTTCAGATGTCCCATGTTCCAGGCTTCTTCAGATTCCTGGGGTCTCCACTTTTGGCTTCAGTCTCACAGCTGCATGCACTTGCCTCTTAGGGGCACACTGCCTGGCCTCTTGGGCCTTCTTCTGAAATCTGAGCAGAAACCTCTCTGACCCTACAACTCTTGTATATTGCATGCCTGTAAAGCCAGCACCACATAGATGATGCCGCGGTCTGTTGTCAGCTAGCTTAGTAGCAAGGCCCCCTGCAATTGTGGCTGCAGGGGTTTCTGAGTGCCTGTAAGGCTGAGAGCACTGTGAACCATGTCCCAGAGAACCAATTCCCTAGGCTGTTTTCTAAGCACAAAGCCCTGGGCTTCTTTTTTTCTTTCTTTTTTGTCTTTTTTTTTTTTTTCTGGTACCAGGAATTGAACTCAGGACCTTATGCTTGCCAGACAAACACTTATGCCACTGAGCTATATCCCTGGCCCTCCTGGGCCTCTTTTCTAAAAAGTCATTTACTTTTTCAGTTTTGTACCTATGAAGGGTGAGGCCTTGCTGGTTTCTCACATATCCTCAAGGAGTCTTCTGTATTGTTTTTATATGAAGTACCCGGCCTGTTTTTGATACTAATCTTTTCAGCAGCCAAACTCTCCCCTGCTCCAACTTTACAACCCCCAGCTTTACAGGAGCTGCTGCTGCTGCTTTTTTTTTTTTTTTTTTTTTTTTTTTTTGGTGAAACTAAAAACATTTAGTCACTCAGTTGTGCCATTTACTTTTTTTTGAGTCAGGATCTCACTATGTAGTTCACACTGGCCTTGAACTCACTGTGTAGCGTAGGCTGGTCTTGAACTCAAGGTGATCCTCCTACCTCTACCTCCAGAGCACTGGGCTTACAAGATGCACCATGATGCTTGGCTTGCCATTTGTTCTTGATTTTCAAAGTAGAGCTCGCTAAAAGCCCCCAGTAGTACTTGTATGACAGCCTGAATGTTGAGCTGCTTTGAAATTTTTTTGGCCAGACTAATTAGTCCTCCATCCTTAACCTCAAAATATGGGCAAGATATAGACAAATTTTCTGTCAGAGCACAACAGACATGGCTCAGAGTCCTTGTTTTCAACTGAAACTTGCTTTTTGTTGTGTTGTTATTTTATTTTTTTGAGACAGGGTCTCATTCTGTAATTCAGACTGGCCTTGAACTCAGTGTGTAGCTCAGTCTGGCTTGGAACTACAGCAGTCCTCCCACCTCAGCCTCCATGACTGGCATCAGCTGAAACTTCTTGAGCGTGATCTTTACCATCTGCCTTTTTATCGGCATTGTAGCCTTCTGAATTCTGACCAGAATCTCCCATCAAACTCCGCTTACAGCATTCTAGGGCTGCCTCTCCAGTGGGCATCTCCAAACCTTTCCAAATTCCTGTGAATCAGTTCCAAAGGGTGCTGGCCAGGTAATGATCCCACTTCTCTGGTACCCAAATCTGTCTTAATCAGTGTCCTCATCACTGACCCTCTAATCCAGTCACCTTTCCAAAGCCCTGCCCACGAGGGCGTGAGGTTTTGGGAGTGAGGGCACCTAGATAGAAACCTTAACAGAGAACATTTTAAAAAGAAAAAAGATTCACATATAGTTTTGAGGTTCTTAATATCTCTGCTTAAAACACAATAGGATTCTTCAGTACGGCCCCTTCCCAAATGAGAAGGGACCATGTTACCTAGAATCCCATCAAAATAATGGTCCTCTCAGCAAATTTGGCAGTCTCAAATCCTGACCTCATTTATTTACCTAATGCATCACTCAGAGTTTACTAGACAAACATTTAATACAAAATATACAAATAAGAATTTATAAGATTGGCTTACAATGGCCACCCAGAATTGGCTGTGGAAGAGTGGAAAAGGTCTGTCTGCACAATGGGGACCCCGTCAGAGCTCAGTGTCATGTCCCACGTGAGTCTGTATCAGGAGGCCCACATGTCTGCACTAGAAGGCTGAAGGGTCTGCGCTGGAAGCCAAGAGATGACATCCAAGGTGAAAGCAAAGACTGGACGTCTTCTGAAGAAAACAAGCAATTCTTCCTGCTTCGTTTCCCTTTTATACCATTTTGGTCCTCCCTACGGTGGGTCTTGCACACCCAGAACTATACTGAGCTAAGTTAGGTGGGCATTACTTACTCAAGTTGACACAATCAATCAACCATCCATCAAACCTAAAAGTAATTAGAATGGAAAAATAAATCACAGGTTCATTTGCAGTTGATTTGATTTTGACTTCCGTTAAAATATTTAGACTCTGGAATGCCAAAAAGCTCGACCCTGGAATATATAGATTTGTGGTAATATCTAAATATTGTTCTTAAGATACTGAAATGAAATCATACTTAATTTTCTAAGTTTTATAATAGTTTAACTCAAATGACAAGCAAATGTGTTCATAACCTAAAAGCTTTACCCATACCATATCCTCAGTAAAATGATTGTATCATACTCAACTCAACTTTATAGTGTAGTATTTTCTTTGAATGACTTATATTCTGCTTTTCAAAGGAAAGTTCAACATACAAGGTTCTTTTCCAAATATAGACCAACATCTAGTGGTTGCTAACAAAGTCTGAAAGATTGGGTTGGGTTGGGGATGTACCTCAGAGGTAGAGTGCTTACCCAGCGTGTGGGAGGCCCAGGGTTCAATCCACCAGCAAAGATGTAAGAAGCAGTGTGTGTTAGGCAGGCAAGTCTTATTTTCTTTTTGTTTTATAGCAGGTAAAAATTGCCCTTTCAGCTTGCACACCTGAAGAGGATGAAACAGAATCACCCACTGGGCCCTTAATAAAAATGCCTTCAAAGAGGTGTGTACTCTGTCCTGAAGTAGCTGACTCATCTCAGAGAGCCCAACCAGGAACTTTTGCTAGAATAAATGCTCTGCTTGCAGAGTAAACTCATGCTGAAAAGTAGGAAGACAATAGAACAAACAAGCAGGCAAGTGAGTGAACTAAATACCTTTCCCCCAAACTGCCAGATGTAGTTTCAGATTTTCATTCCTTATGGCAGATAACATCCCCTCACCGCACCAGCTAGCGATTCTGCTCCCCTAGGGTCTTGCGGTCTCAGCATCGTATGTGTTCTGATCATTACTCGGAGACTTCTTGCCACTCACTTTGCCTCCTCAGTTTTTCTAAGATTACTGTACTCCAGTAATTTTAACCTGTTTATTAACTTGAAAATAATAGTCGACTGGGAAGACCCCGAAATCTGGAAATGGTCTTCCGGCATAAATTTACTTTGGTCAACTCAGATCAAGAAAGAACTGACACTGTCCTCACCTCAGATGTCTTGGTCCCCTTGGGTACTTTCCGAGTTTGTTTCGGGGCGGTTGCTAACAAGTAACATTGTGACTTCATTGAATTGCTGTGGCATTGGTATGTGTATCATGTCCCCTTCGTCCCTAAGACCCTATGACAAGATTTTGTTTCTGAAAAAGTTACTTGGCAGGGGTAGCAACAGGAGTCTGCACAATCATGAACAGTGCCGGTCCTGTTTTCTCACCGCCAGTCAAACTGCAGAACCTTCTGTTAGTGCTTGATAATAGAACTCTGATCTTAGTAATGAGCCTTGGGAAGATGGCTTATAGCTAAGGCATGAGGAATCCTCAGAGTCATGGAAAGACTCTCAGGACTGCCCACTGTGAGAGCCATGGTAAGATGAACATGGTAGGATTAACCCCTATCATCTATGGCTACCAGGACAAGACAGGGAACAAGGGGAGAGAAAAGTATTTCAGTGCAGAAATCTCTTCAGTGACCTTCCTAGTTATTCAACTGCTTGATGACTTTTATTTTATTTTATGTTTTTGAGACACGGTCTCGCTATGCAGTTCAGGTTGGCCTTGAGCACACTTTGTGGCTCAGGCTGGTCGCAAACTTGCAACGATTCTCCTGCCTCAGCCTCCTGAGTTCTGGGATTACAGGCGTGCACCACCATGCCCCGCTCCAACTTTTAAACACTTTTTATCATGCCACCTGTCTCCTAAATAGCCCCCTCAATGTTTCCAAGTTTCCTTTTACCATATCAAGTGTATTATGCCATTGACAGATTGGGACTGCTAATGTATCTGTCCAATCTTGATTTTCCCTTTATTTTTTGTCTTTTTGAGACAGGGGTCTCACTTTGCAGTTCAGGCTTGCCTTGAGCTCACTTTGTAGTCCAGGCTGGCCTCGCATTCACAGAGATCCTCCTGCCTCAGCCTCCAGAATGCTGGGGTTACAGGCGTGCGCCACCACACCCAGTGATTTTCCCTTTCTTTATCCAACATATTTGCTGTTCTGGTCTCCTATAGAACACATCCCTGGTCTTCCACTGTTTCCCTTAGTTAGGAACTCTCTCATCTCCCTTCATCTGGTCTCTCTAAATCCAGTGGAAAATATATCAACCACAAACCCTAGGTTTCCCACCTTCCCCCTCCTTTGTGCTTACCCAATCATCGCTCAGTGCCTAGAATCAGACAGATCAGGGTTTAAATCCCAGTTGTACCATTTAACTCCATAGTCTGGGAAACATTTCTTAACTCCTGAGCCTCAATTTCCCCATTTATATAATGGGGATAACAGACTCAGAGTTGTGAGGGTAAATGAGAATTTGTATAAATCATTTATTTTAATGGCTGGCACATAGCACTCAGAAGAAGTCATTAGTGTTGCTATTGTTATTACTTTATAGGCTTTTTGTACCGAGGATTTAACCCAAGGCCTTCACACTGAGCTACATCCTTATCCCTTTAAATTTTTTTTTTTTAATTTTGAGACAGGGTCATTAAGTTACCCAGGCTAGTGTCAGACTTACAATCCTCCTGCCTCAACTTCCAAGGGTCCTGTGATAACAGGTGTGCGCCATCACACCTAGCTATTTTATAGATTTTTGCCTGAGCGTGATATTCTATCAGTCCATAACCTGTGACTGACCAGTTCAGTTACATTTCTCCGGCCTCTATTACTCCTACTTCTTCACCTTGTGCCCTGCTCGCTTTTGTAGACAAGTGCACATTGTAACCTCACATCTGCTCCAAGAGCACGGCTGCTGGATAGAGAGCTCCATGAGGAGGCCAGTAGCCTCGGCAACAACTTCCTGTTCCTGCATCTCAGCTGAGCCCCTTCTTGGCTCCACTGGCCCCACACTGGTGCCTCTCCTCACAGATGCTTATCAGAGTCAGCACTGGCACCCTGAGAGGCTCTATGGCTGGCCCCACCCCAGAAGGACGAAACCAGAGTTGCTCACTGCTTACTCCTGCCTGCTTGCCATGGTCTGTTCTTCCGGTGGTGCCCCTCTGCCATGTCACCCTGTCTTGAGCGAGCCAACTATGGACCGAAACCTCTGTTACTAAGAACTACAATAAACCTTTCCTCCTTAAAAAAAAGACGAAATCAGAATCCTTGCCTCTGGGATCCAGTAGCGGTGTCAGTTCCCACCCATGACTCTAACACGCAGCCAAGGGTGGCAGCCACTGCTCTTAAAGGGAAATTATTTCCCAAAGCAGCATTCTAATGTTTTTCTTCTCTCCATAAACCCACCTTGAAATCAAAGCCATTCCACAGAAATGATATGAATGTTCCACCTCCCTCCCACAGACCTCTGTGTGTTTCTGTCCCAGAAGATGAGTATCCCATCTCATCCCAACTCAGGCCAACCTATCCCCTATACCCTTCCCCTTTTTCCCCCCTTTTAAAAAGAATACAATGCTATTTAAAAACTGATGATATTCTATTTTCATTCCTAAATTAGCATATTTAGCTGTACCAATGTGGTCTGTGCTGTTAGATCACATCTCAGATTTTAATGACATAAAGCATGAGATACAAATTTTTTTGTTTTTTATTGAGACAGGGTCTTCCTATGTACACCAGGCTGGTCTCAGATTCATAGTGATTCTCCTGGCTCAGTTTCTCAAGTGCTAGGGTTACAGTTGTGTGCCACCATGCTCAGCTAGAGATATACTTTTAAATAATATTTTCCTCTTCTATATTGTAACCCTTTTGCCAGTTGCCTGACAGAGGAAATCCTTCTGCAACTAGATCACAGAGGAAATCAGCAACACAATAACATCCTATTTAAAAACAAACACAATTAACACACAACTCACAAGAAGCACTTATAGTGCAAAGTACTCTAATTTTTAAAAAAGAAAAGCATTCAGTCCAATTTAACTAAAAATTATGAAAGAACGAAATCAATGATTTAAAAAAACATGTTTCAGGGAAAGGTAAATATAATTTTTTTCTGGGAATGTTGGCACATACCTGTAATCCCAGCACTTGGGAGGCTGAGACAGGAAGATTGGCAAAAGTTTGAGGCCAGCATGGGCTATATAGTGAGTTCAAGGGCAGCCTGGAATATGTAGCAAGACCTTATCTTTAAAAACCTGCTAAAAATTCAACGTATATATATATACACTTTTTTCTCAGTGCTGGGGTCAAACCTGCTGCTTTGTGCATACTAGGCAAACATTCTACCATAAACATAAGTAATATTTTTATTATAATTAGTGCATTTTAATTATACAAATTAGCAAGTAATATTTTATTATAATGAGTGTATATTAATTATACAAATGGCTCACTGTGACATTTTCATATGGGCACATATACTTTGATTGTATGGGCCCTTCCTCCTGCTCGCTGTTGGCTCTCCCTGCTCCTGAAATAGGCCTCCTTTTATTTTCATGCCTTTCCACCACCACTCAGATACCACAGAAGAGAGAAAATTACAATCCTTGTCTTTCTGTTACTCACTTATTTTGCTTAACATGATCTTCAATTCCATCCATTTCCTGCAGATGACGCGATTTCATTCTTCTCTGGTTGAATAATACTCCATGGGTACCGACACATTTTCTTTACCCACTCATTCACTGAGGGGTCACACAAGCTGATTCCATAACTTGGCTATCGTGAAAAGTGCCACAATAAACATGGGTATTCAGGAAACTCTGTAGCATGCTGTGATTCCCTTGGGTATATGTACTAGTAGTATATAAACTATTTTTAGTTGTTTTTCCTTTTAGGATGCTTTAAACAATTTATTTAACTGAAGGCCATACAATGACTTGGGTTTATTTTGATACATCTTTTCCCCATGGTGATTTAGAGGATCCTCGAGCCAAGATAAGTATTTCATAAATATGTGGCCATTTGGGTGTATACCCGCACACTACCTCACATCTCTCAGCAAGAAAAACACTGAACAGTAAAGACCTGACACAACTAAGTGAAACAAGAATCTGCTCCAAATACTTGTTTCTGTGAGGTGAAGGCACCACACAGCTGTTCAATTAAAAAAAAACACCCTACATCACAGGACCTTTTTTTAAAAAATTTTTAAGCAGAGCACTAATTAGGTCCTGAATGGCAGCGCTACATCCCCAGTGTGTGCCATGAATTCATGGAGGCAGGTTCCAGCAAGTCAGGCTCCTTTCCTCTGGGTCTCACAAAGTGGGCTTATCTGGCTTCTCTGGTGCTTCCACTGAACCCAAGTACCTTTCTCTCTGGCTTCCTTCTTTTTCTGATCATTTTCCTTGACACATTTCAGGAAGCTATCTTGACTCTCTGAGTGTTTAATGTGCTCCATACGTACATTAATCCTCTTGGCAAGTGTCTTGACCTTAACTTGCCTGTTTGCAACAATGCCAACAGCATGCTGGGTAGCATCGTAGACTCTTTCAGTTTTGCCATGGTAACTTGTGTGGCATTGCTTTTTGCACAGTACCCGTGCCCTTGATGTCTACAGTATCACCCTAGATTCACATGTATGTGGCCAAAGGAACAGATCCATGTTTTCTAAAAGACCTAGAGAACATATACAAGGTTGCCCTCCTCTTTCCCTTTGTGTTTGCCATTCTGACAAATTATTAGAAGATGGCAGTTCCGGCTGAAAAAGTATTTTTAGTTTTTCAAGGAACCTCCACATTGTTTTCCACAGCGACTTTACTAATTTCCACCCCTACTAACAGTGTATCAGGGGTGCCTTTCCCCCGTGTCCTCTCCAGCATTTTTTCTTTTTTCTTTTCTTGGTAATAGCCGTTCTGGCTTGGGGGAGATGGAATCTCAGTGCATTTTTGACTTGCATTTCACAGATGGCTACAGAGGCTGAACATTTTTGCAAATGCTTATTGGCCATTTGTACTTCATCTTTTGAGAAGTGTCTACTCAGCACATTTGCCCACTTATTGATTAGGTTATTTGTTCCTTTTAAATTTTATTTATTTTTTTTTGGTGCCAGAACTCGAACTCAGGACCTTGTGCTTGCCAGGCAGGCACTTGTGCCACTGAGCTATATCTCTGGCCCAATTTTTTTTGAGACAGGTTCTTGCTTTATAGCTCAGGTCAAACTTGAACTCACCACATAACCCAGGCTGTGCTCCAATTTGTGGCAATCTTCTTGCCTCTGCCCCGTGAGTGCTGGGATTAGAGGCATTCACCACCAGGCCCACCTACTTGTCCTTTTGGTGTGGCATTTTTCAAAACTTCTGTATATATTTTAGATATTAGTCCTCTGTGAGAAAAATAGTCAGCCAAGATCTTCTCTCATTCCACAGGCTGGCTCTTCACTCTGCTGTTTCCTTTGCTGTGTAGCTTTTGCATTGATGTGAGGTCATTTGCCAGTGCTTCCTATTATTTCCTGATCTGTTGGTATCCATTCAGATTGTTGCCAATACCAGTGTTTTGAAGTGTTTCCCCAGTGTTTTAGGCTTGAAAGTTTTACACTGAAGTCTTCGATCTACTTTGAGTTGACTTTAGTACTTGGTGAGAAATAGAGATCTAGTCTCAATCTTCCACATATGAATGTCCAGTTTCCTCAGATCTATTTATTAAAGAGGCTGGTTTTTCTCCAGTGTATGCTTTTGGCTCTTTTGCAAAGAATCATGGATTCGTTTTCCTTGGTCTGGTATTCAAATTTATTTATATTTATTCAAATATGGTGCTGTTTTGGCTACAATGGTTCTATGGTAAAATCTATCCTTGTTTAAATAAACTATTTCATCAATCACTTCTTTTCCTTTATGCTTTAAATGTCTCCCTCTCTGTTGGCTCTTCCCCTCAATCTGGATTCATGTTCAGGTTCTTCTCCATTGTACACAAACTAATAAAACAGTGTCCCTTGCTTATTACTTATTTTTTTTTTTTTTTTAATGCAGATTTTATTTATTTATTTATTTATTTATTGGCGGTACTGGGGATCAAACTCAGGACCCTGCGCTTGCTAGGCAGGTGCTTATTCCACTGAGCTATATCCCCAGCATTGCTTATTACTTATTGAGAGAGGAGGGAGGAAATGGGATTCACTGACAAGCTCCTACGGACAAGCCCTATGCTAGGAGACATCCTGTTGCAAAATCCCGCCCACTGGTGTTCTGCAGTATCAGTGCCATCTCTGCCTCTCCACTGTTACTGCCACTATCCCAAGGAAAGAGTTTTTTTCCTTTCTTGGACTATAGCAGTAGCTTTCTGGACTTCCTCCTTCAAATTCTTCCCTCTCTAGCCCTGAGCTGTTGATGTCCTCTTCAAATGGTTGCCTACACCAATATTTTTTTTTTCCGGTACCGGGGATCGAACTCAGGACCTTGCGCTTGCCAGGCAAGTGCTTATGCCACTGAGCTATACCCCCAGCCCCTACACCAATATTTTGAGTGTCAGTGTAAGTAATTATCCCAGTCATATCACTGTCCATCTCAACAGTCTTTAATGATTTTTCGCTACCTAACAGGTAATAGTTGAAACCTCTCATCTCCCTTCAGAATAAGTAGGAGGCCCTTGGCACTTCCTGCCCCGAAGGCCCATGAGTGAGGGGTGGGCTTACTGACCTTGGATCACTGCTGACTGCAGATGATTCTCAAATTTTGTCTTTGACTTTTTTGATCCTTTTTTATCTTAAATGTTACCTCTTTCTAGATTAGGTGCCTTCCCCAGTGGGACATTATGTAAAGTAGCACCCCTCACCCTCAGGCTATACCCCATTAAATTATCTGAAATTAGTTTGTTCACATGTTTATTGACTGTTCCTTTCAGAGCAGCACGCCCTATGCAAAGTCACTTTTTTGATTGAGCTTCACTGATTCACCCCAAATGCTCCTTTATGCTTCCATTTCTTGGAGCTTCTTCATTGCTCAGGTGTGAGAACTGGGTTTGCTCAGAACAGTCTGGGTTTTTCCAGGGTAATTATCATAGTGCTCCTGCTTATTCTCAAAAGTTCCCCCATTTGGATAATAAATTGCATAAATCACTGTATTTATAGCTTTAACTCATAGCCAGTTGTAAACATGTTTTATGCCCAAATTCATTGAGGACAGAAACCAAGTCATGTTGATCTTTCTTTTACCAGTAACATCAAGAATTACCAGGGCATGATGGCCCATGCCTGTAATCCCAGCACTTCGGAGGCTGAGGCAGGAGGATCATTGCCAGTTGGAGGCCAGTGCGGGCTACAAATGAGCTCAAGGCCAGCTTGAACTACATAGTGAGACTCTGTCTCAAAAAGACAAAAAGAAAAAAAAAAAGGAATGAGCCCTTTTGTTTATATATAATAGAAGCTCAGGAAGTGTTTGGTGAATGGATCGATAATGGATTAAAATAATGTAATGTATGCTAAGAGACCAGCACAATATCTAACACAAAGTAAAGGGGCTAATTTTTTCTTTAAATTCAATAAATGCTATTTGTTTTCCCTCAAATGACTGCAGTGTTATATTTCTCAGGGTTTTTGTTTATAAACTATGCTACATAATCTAGTGCCCAAATTTGTACTGGCTTGTTTGACTTCAGTGAGTCTTTTTTGTTTTGTCCTGTTCCTTGTACCACTTAGAAGCCCTTTTAAGGCAAGTATCAGGTTTTATAGTTCTCTGTTCCACATAGGAGAACCAACTCTTCTTGGTAGATTGAGCAGTATGGAGATGACCAATATTTATTGGCTATTTAATTTGCAGAAAAGAGCAAAATGATGACAGTGGCTTTAGTTAGGTGCCACAGTCAGCGCATGAATGTCAAAGATCACCTTCTCTATCTGGAAATGCGATATCTTTTGTTCTTCCAGCCAGCAAAAATAGCTTCAGGTATGTCTGCTCCTACCATTATCAGTAACTATAAACGTATAGGTGCAAATGATCAAATGATCTTGCAAAAAGCACATGACTTTTTGGAAACTGGGGAAGAATAATTACGGATGATAAGACTCAGGTTTGAATTCTTAAGTCATTTAACTTTCCTAAGCCTAAGGATGATCCATATGCCCCTAGGGAGGTTGTAAGATGCGTAAAAGGGAAATACAAGGAAAATGCTTCGGGTGGTGTCTGACTCACTGCAAGCCTCAGTAGACAATGGCTATTTATATAGAACAATCTAGGCATCTGCAAAGCTTGTTTTGCTGCTAAAGGTGAAGCTAGCTAATATAATTACCTTTTCGAATTTTTAGCTAATTCTCATTGTCAGTGTCAATGGCAAGCTATAACCCTTCTGCATTCATTCAACCCTTTGTTCTTTTATTCACTTGTTCACTATTCATTTATTTATCCTATGCCAGTTTCACAAGAAATGTTTATTTGATGCTCTTGAGTGAATATTAGCATTTTCTGGGCTATACTCTTGGTGATATTTCCACATGAGCACAAGATGCCCCGTGCCCGGGACCAGCTCATCATGCTGAGTGCTGAAGGTGCAAATCCAGCCCAGCCACCTATGTGGGATATAGCCAAGAAGACAGAGTATTCCTTTTAGCTTCGTAATCTATTACCCTCGTGCAGCAGATGAGCACCCTGTATTTTTTTTTTCTGGTACTAGGGATCAAATCCAGGTGTGCTATTACCTTTTGTTTGTTTGTGTGGGTGGTGCTGGGGATTGAACTCAGAACCTTGAGCTTGTCAGGCAGGCGATTATTCTATTGAGCTATATCCCCAGCCTCCTACTTTTTTTTTTTTTTTGAGACAAGTTGTTACTAAATTGCCTGGGTGGGGCTTGAACTTTCTTTCTTTCTTTCTTTCTTTCTTTCTTTCTTTCTTTTTTAAATAAAAGCACAAAAACATATTAACAAACAGACACAAATTAGCATAAGAAATAGTACAATCAAAACTGATTTACAGACAAGGTGACATGGACTCAACAATGGTTGTTGCTTTACCTACTGATATCTTTGAAGTGTATATACATGAACACAGATACAAACATGCAAAATTGGTCAAACAATTAATCATCTCAACAACAGAAAAACACAAAAAACAGAAAACAAAAGACAAAAAATAAATAAATAAATAAATAAATAAAAACCAACAATAGTTGCTGCTTTGCATATTGATATCTTCGAAGTGTGTGTTCAGGATAACACATACAGACATACAAGATTGATTGAATAACCCGTCATCAATTATTCCTTAACATTAAGTGATATAATACACTAGTAGAACCATGTTAGCCCTCCTGCACATATGTATATACATATATACATACATACATTTTTGCCTCTTTCTTTTCTCCTTTCTCTCGTCCCATCTGGGCTTGAACTTTCAATCCTCCTGCCTCAGCCTCCTTCAGTGTTGTCATTACAGGTGTGTGCCACCACACCTGGCTGAGTGTGTTATACTTAATGGCAAAAATCAAGGTCATAAGACTCCATGTTTTTCAGTTTCCCTTTCCACATCTAGAGTTATCTTCCACAGGCTCTAGCCTTACTTCCTCCTCTGATATCGCTTCCCTGCAGTGACCCACGTAGAATCAATCATTTCCACCTCTGTGGCACCAGCTAGCAAATTTTTATTACGGGGCAAATCACTTGGTATCAGAGTTAATTTGTAAGTTTGTTTTCCCCAAGCGCTGGATCTATCTATGTCTTGTGTTTTCTGTCTCTGTCTCTGTCTCTCACAGCTTTGAAACCAGGGCTCCAGGCACAACAGGCAATCGTAACACTGAGCCACATCTCCAGCCTGTTTTACTCTTCGTGTGTCCAACACTTTGCATATGGAGTGGCTTTTGGTGGGTGCTCAGTACATATTTACTGAAGAGATTCTTTTTTTTTATTTTTTTTATTTTTTATTTTTTTTTTTTGCGGTACTGGGGATCGAACTCAGGACCCTGTGCTTGCTAGGCAAGCACTTATTCCACTGAGCTATATCCCCAGCCTGAAGAGATTCTTGAATAAACTATTCCATCCCTTTAATCTCCACTTCAAGAAATAACTATTTTGAAAGACCTGCACAGGCCAGGCATAGTGGTGCACACTTGCAATACCAGCTTCCTGAAGGGCTAAGGCAGAAAGATCAAAAGTTTGAGGTCAGCTGGGCAATTTAGTGAGACCCTGTCTCAAAATAAAAATTAAGATGGCCTAGAGATTTAGCTCAGCGGTGGAGTGCTTGCTTCACAAATCCCTAGGTAATCCGTACCGTGTGCATTTGCAGCAATCCTCCCGTCTTAGGAACAGCTGGCAAGTGTGGTGTAATGGAATGCTACGGAACCATAAAGAAGGCCCTGCATTCAATTCCCAGCATCCGCAAAATCAAAAACGACCTGTAAATTACCTCCGGCTCCACTTCATCGTCTACGTCCAGTCCGCCACCAAGTCCACTGGGTTTAACCCCTAAAACATTTCTGACTCCACTACCCCCTCTTCTCATCCAGTCACTTCCACCCTTTTCCATGCAGATCATCTCCGCTGGCTTGTTCGCTGCTCTCACAGGCTTTGTGTTTATCCTTTTCTTTCTTTTTTTTTCAGTATTGGGAATTGAACCCAGGGAGCACTGAGCCACATGACCAGCTCTCTTTCATCACATTTTTCTTTTTTTTTTTTTTTTTTTTGTCTTTTTGAGACAGGGTCTCACTATGCAGTCAGAGCCTGAACTTGAGCTCACTTTGTAGCCCAGGCTGGTCTCAAACTCACAATGATTTTTCTGCCTCAGCCTCCTGAGTGCTGGGATTACAGGCACGCACCACCATGCCTGGCTAAAATTTTATTTTAAAGAGAAAAAAATAAAACAAAATTTCAAAACAAGACAATAGGAGAGTAACAATGGTTAACATATTGCATACTGTTATCTTTAAATTAGTTGCTCCGATTACAAGTTATAGGCATTTAATTGTCCAAACAATATTAGCACAAACCTTTCTTTTAATGAACTAAGAGATATTAGTAGTATAACTATCTTAACTATTTTTTTGCTTTTCCCTTCCTTGTTTTCTCCATTCCCCCATGCCAGTTTCTCTTTCCTTTTGAACAGTTTCTTCCCATTTTACAATATCTATTGTATACTTTGGATCTTATTTATTTACTCTTTCAGCTTCTCACACTAGGGAGATAATACGATGGTTCCACATGTGAGTCTGGAGTATTTCTCTTATAAGTATGATCTCAAGATGCATCCATTTACCCGTAAAAGTCTCAGGTTCATCTTCTTTATGGCTGAGTAGTATTCCATTGTATAAAAAGATCACATCCTGGACTGGGGATATAGCTCAGTGGAATAAGTGCCTGCCTGGCAAGCACAAGGTCCTGAGTTCAATCCCCAGTACTGCAAAAAAAAAAATCACATCCTTTTTATCCATTCCTCAGTTGATGGGTATTTGGGTTGTTTCCAAGATCTAGCTATTATAAATTGTGCTGCTATAAACATGGATGCACATATATCCCTGTGGTACAGCATTTTTAATTCTTCTGGGAAGGTACTCAGAAGGAGAATAGTTGAGTCAAATGGGGCCTCCAATCCTAGTTTTTAGGGGAATCTCCACACTGATTTCCACAGTGGTTGCTCCAGTTTACACTCCTACCAACAGTGCAAAAGTGTTCCTTTTTGCCCACAGCCCCTCTAGCATTTGTTACTGGTTGGTGTCTTGATAATAGTCTTCCTTTCTGGGGTGAAATGGAATCTCAGCATTGTTTTAATTTGTATCTCTCAAATAACCAGTAATGTTGAACATTTTTTCATATATTTATTTGCTGTTTCAATTTTTTCATCTGAGAAGTATCTGTTCATTTCAGATGCCCATTTTGGATTGGGTCTTTAAATTTGCAGGAGTATGAGTTTTTGAGTTCTTTATATAGTCTAGAAATTAGCCCTTTTAAGAACAGTTGGCAAAATTTTTTCCCACATTGTGGGTTGTTTCTTCACTCTGTGGGAGGTTTCTTTTGCTGTGAAAAAGCTTTTTAATAAGATGAGATCCCAGTTATTTATTCTTTGTAATAGTTCCTGTGTGACTGGAGTTTTATTCATAAGGTCTTTTCCCACCCAATATCTTTGAGAGTTTTACCTATTCTCTTGCAGCAGATTTAATGTTTCTATTTTAATGTTTAGATCTTTGATCCATTTTGAATTTAGTTTAGTGCATCGTGAATAATATGGGTCCAATTTTAATCTTCAGTGTGTGCAAAGCCATTTTTTCCAGTACCATTTATGAAAGAGGCTGTCTTTCCTCCAGTGAATGTATTTGCCACCTTTGTCAAAGATAAGGTGGCTGAGTATGTCTGGAGTTGTTTCTACATCTTCTAATCTCTTCCATTGATCTTTGGGTCTTTTTTTGCCAGTACCATGCTGTTTTACCACAGTAGCTTTATAGTATAATTTCAAGTCAGGGATTGTGATGCCCCCTGCCTTGCCTTTGTTGCCCAGAATTGCCTTTGCTATTCTAGGTCTCTTCTGGTTCCCAAATGAATTTTAGGATTGTTTTTTCTCTATACTGAGTCTTCCTACCCAAGAGCAAGGGATATCTCTATTTTATCATATCCTATTCAATCTCCTTTTTCAGAGTAGTGTAATGACAAACCAGATATTGACACACCATAAAAAAATAAAAGCTACAATTGTACAACCTCAATTAATAGAAAATGGATTGACAGTATTAGCATAGACACAAAGATAAATCAAATATTGACATATGGTAAATATTTACTAAGGGCAACAACTATACCGCCATTAACAATAGACAAGAATTCAGCAATAATAGCATTTAGTCAATTAAATATCTAAAAAAATTAATAAAGCTTAGCTATAATAATAATAACAATGGAGGGAATGGGAAAGGGAAAAAGAAGTGAAATTTATAGAGGAGAGAAAAGTGAGATAAAGGATCCAACTAAAGAATAAAAAGAAAATTAATGCAATTATGTAAAAGTAACAAAAAAGAAAAAGAAAAGATATATCAGAAAAACAATAAAAGGAAGAATAAAAGAAATTCAAGGGGGAAAAAGAAAAAGAAAAAGAAATGAGTCAAAAAAATTCCTCTGCGTTTGGGTGAGTGATTTCTTTCCAGGGCCTGCAGTACTGCAATCTGCCAGATATGGAAGAGGGGCAGTGAGTCACAACAAGGGCGTACTTTGTTTCCACACCCACTTGGTGTGTGGATACACGCGTACGCCAAGTGCCACCTTGCTTTTCCTTTGTGAGGGGAGGGATCAGTCCGTGGTGGGGTTTCTGCCTTATAGCTGTACCCAGTCCAGCAACTATAAGCATTGATGCCCCTCTATGCACCTCAAATCACCACTATCTCCACCTACTTTTATGGTCTGTGGGCTCATGAGGTGCCCCTCTTGCTCCCAAAGGCCCCTCTGCCCATGTACCCCAGGACATGGTAACTGCCTGAGTTGAGACACTTTCCCGATTATGTTGGCAGTTGGGGAAACAGACCAATGGGCTCTGTTCTGCATATAAACAGTGGGGGGATGAAGGAAGGGGTCCACTGGATTTATCTCCAGCACTTTCAGCAGCCTCCTTAGAAAACCACGTGGAACTGTTGGGTGTGTCACCACGGAGGGCTTCCTGGCCTGAGTTTTCTTGCTTCCTGTGTCAAGCCTGTTCCCTCTCCACGACTCCTCGTGTTGCCATCTCCCATCCAGTCACTGGTAGGGTAACACTGAAAACACTGAAGGGTAGTTTTTCTGTAACTTTTGATTCCTAGGATAGCTCAGTCTTTTCTTTCTTTTCTTTCTTTCTTTCTTTCTTTCTTTCTTTCTTTCTTTCTTTCTTTCTTTTTCTTTCTTTCTTCCTTCCTTCCTTCCTTCCTTCCTTTCTTCTTCCTTTCTTTCATTCTTTCATTCTTTCTTTTCTTTTTTTTGGCTTCTTCAGACAGGATCTTGCTATGTAGCCCAGGCTGGCCTTGAACTCAAAGCAATCCTCCTGTCTCTGCCTCCCAAGTGCTGGAATTACAGACGTGCACCACCACAGCGGGCCTGGGTAGCTTAGTTTTAAACAAAAACCCTTCCCCAAATGGCTTCTGATTAGTCACTCTGCATTTCTAATAGCTTTCCAGTGAGCTGAGAATGTGCTCCAGACTCTCTGCGGTAGGAGGAGGAGGAGGACACAAGACACACAGATCTCCATGATATGAATCCTGTTTGACCTCTTACTTGAGCACAGGTCACTTTGCTAGTTACTCATTCTGCTCCAGCCACAGTGGACATTGCAAGTTCTGATCATCTAAACTCTTTCCCCACCTCAGGATTTTTCAACTCACTCCTTTATCTGGTACACTCTTTCCCCTTTTCTTCTTTTCTCTCTCTCTCTCTCTCTCTCTCTCTCTCTCTCTCTCTTCTTTCTTTTCTTTATGGAAACATTTATCTTGGTTCATTAAGGTCTCCAGGTAAATGTCATTCCTCAAAGTCATCCTATTACTACCTCACTCTGCTTTCTATTGCAACAAGGACAAACACTGACACAATACCCAGTATTTCGGGGCAGACTTATTTACATTGACGGGCACTGATCGGGAGCATTCCCAAAACGTCAGGCCTGATCTCTGGTGATCTAGGGCTTATATGATATAAACAAGTGGGAAGTACAGAGGCAGAATAGCTTGCTGATTGGGGATTGTTTTATACAATGTGCATCACACTGACCAGCCATTTCTAAGAGACAGAAGCAGCTGGAACTGGAACAGGAATTGTTACCTGGGCAACTAAGAAACTGAAGTCTACTGGGGGGGGGGGCGCATTTTCTGTTACACTATCACAAAATCTGGTTTATTTTCTTTATAATACTTATCACAGCTGTAATTTAAAAATGTTCTTCATCTCCTTGTTTGCTTATTTTTTGTCTCCCTTGTTAGAACATAATCTTCAGGGCCGTGCCAATGACAGCACTACAAGAGGAGCAGGCAAACTAGCACCTGTCCCCAGCCAACTCTGCACTGTGGATTCCACACCCTAACCACCTAAAATCATTAACCCCTACCTGCCTCTGCGTCTCAGTTCCCCTTAGCACAAGACTGCAGAGGCGGTGACCAGCTGACCAACTTAATCATGCATGTGGCCAGTGTTCTGGGAGAGAAGACAAACCCTGAAGAGTTGGCACCTTCGGGAAGAAATAACGGATGCACCAGGAGCACTAGCCCCAAGAAAAGCTCACCGTTGTTGTAAACTACTAGAACAGCATGGGGATATACTCTGACAGTGACTTCTTCATGACAGGATAGAGTTGGAGAAGAAACCCAGTGCAGTGCCTCCTATACTACCAAAGAGATTTTAATCCGGAGCCATTTGGGGAAGGGTTGATGATGTGGAACTGAGCCACAGAACAACTACACTACATCTTCACTCCACCATTTTCAGTGTTACCTTACCACAGTGATTGGGTGAGAGGTATACACAGGAGGCCACTGTGGAGAGGTTGAGGGCTAGACATAGGTCTCCTGAGAAGTTCAAGGTCAGGCCAGGAAGGACCCGGGACCCGCATTCCATGGCAGTGAGTGTGGCTTTCAGAGGTGGCTGGATTGGAAGGTGATAGCATTGAACCCAGCAGTCTGCTTGAGCCCCCACACCATTGCCTATAACCACTGGAGACTAGTGATCTGGTTGTGTTCCTGTTTAACAATGTGAGCAGGTACATGGCTCAGGTTAAACAGCTGCCTTGGTCTGAGGTTGACATACAGAGGGGCCTCTGAGCAGTGGGGGTACTTCACAGGCCCACAGAATATAAAGCTGGGCAGAGAAGACCATGACTTGCTAGATTCTAAGACTTCAGGTTCTGTGTAGGGCTGGAAATTGATCATATGTGCAGGAGCAGAACAAGGCTGGTCTGAGAGCAAAGAGCACCTGAGGTGAGCCATGTGATCAAGCTACTTCAGACCAGAGAACACCAAGCCCAAGATAATCCAAGCAATCAGTTGCTAGACAAAGCTGTGTCACATAACACCAACTTTGTCAAATGTACAAATAAATGCTCCTCTGGTGGCCGAGCAGTTCCTTTCCTCCCATCTGGAGTGAGAGGGCTCTACCTGACCTCAGTTTTTCTCTCTTTATTTTTTCTGTCTTCTGGCTGCTCCCCCATCAACATCAAGAGCCAGGATGAGGCAGTTCTGGAAGAAAACTACTCATTTGGAAATATAGAGGAATTTTCGGACCCATTTTTTCCCTCCTCTTGATTTTTTGGTAGTGTTTGGAGGGCTTCTCCCATTTTCTTTCTTTTTGGTTTGGCCCTTTTTTCTTCCTCTTTTTAAAATTTTCTTTTAACTTTTTTCCTTCAATATTTTTTCTTTGTTTGTGTTTTTATCCTCTCCTTATTCTAGTTTTTTTCCTGTTATTCTTATTTAGTACTGTTAATTTGCTTTTACTCCTCAATAAGATCCTTTATTTCACTTTTATCACATTCTTCTCCTCTTCCATCACTTACGTTTTCAAATTTAACTTTTTTCATTTGCCCAGACCCCACGTGCTCTGTCCTTACTATTACAACTATGAAGGGTTAGGAATCTATAGGTAGTTAACTATACGCTATTACTGCTAAATACTGTTCAATTGCTAGTGGAGGTAAACCTGTTCCATTTAGTAGATATTTAACGTGGGTCAATATTTGGTTTGCCTTAGTATCTATACTATAACCATAGATCTATTTTCTATGGTTAAAGGGGGACATTGCTGGTTCTTAGGGTAAATCCATATCCAGTTTGTCTTTGACATTATTATTACTACTGATTTTATTACTGTAGTTAAGGTAACATAGTTGTTATCAGTTGGTTTTCTCTGTATGCCAATATCTGGATGGCCTTGGTGTCATTAATAATACTGTGACCCATTCCTAGAGAACTGGATACTGACCCCCATCCAAAATAAGTGGAGGTGGAGAGTGCCCTGGGACAGAGCCAAAGGCCTACAGTTAGCAATACCCAGAGTGCATCACTGAAAAGTAGACACTAGCTAAAGAGATCTCCATGCTGGCAACAAAGTCTCCCACTATAATCACCCCTCAGCCTTCAGCACATAAACAAAAGATATCAAAACAGAAGACAAGGAACACAATGCCTCCAAAAACTACCAGTTCCCCCAAAGATGACCTAAGGGGCACCAAGGTAGAGGAACTCAAAAGTCACAAAACCAAATTATTTGAAAGAACAACAGAGGAGATAACAAAACAGATCAGTAAGGTTCTTGACAAATCCTCAGACTGAGAACTAACATCTAAAATATATAAAGAACTAAAAAAATTACATGTCCCCAAATTAAAAGACCCAATCAAAAAATGGGCAACTAATGAGTAGATATTTCTCAGAAAAAGTACACATGGCCAATAAATACATGAAAAAAAGTTCAACTGATAGCCATTAGAGAAGTGTAAATTCAAACAACACTTGAGATTCTCTCTTACCCCAGAAAGAATGGCTATTGTGAAGAAATCACATTTTTAAAAGTGCTGGTGAGCCTACAGAAAAATAGGAAGGGTTGTAAACTTACAAATGCCATGGAAATCAGTATGGAAATTCCTTAAAAAAGTAAAAGTACAAATTCTACTTGACCCAGCTATTCCTCTTCTAAGTATCTTCCCCAAAGAGTTAAAAACATCATATTACTTTCATACCCTGGTTTACAGCAGGACAATTTGTAATATCTAAATCTTGGAAATTACCTATGAGCTCATTAGCAAATGAACTGATAAAGAAAATACATTTATATACAATGGAATACTACTAATAATATATTAATAGAAGGATGAACTTGAGTCATTTATACATAAATTAATGCACTTGGAAATCGTAATATCAGATGAAATAAATCAGACACACAAGCTTAAATATCTCTTGGTTTTTCTTTTTTTGGGAGGGGGGTTGTCTTTTTGAGACAGGGTCTCACTATGCAGTTCAGGCTGGCCTTGAGCTCATTTAGTAGCCCAAGCTGGTCTCAAACTTGCAACGATCCTCCTGCCTCAGCCTTCCAAGTGCTGGGATTACAGGCGTGCACCACCATGCCTGGCACCTGATTTTTCTTATATAAGAAATCCAAAATATAAAGAACAATATCAAAGATAGAAAATAGGAAGTAGGGAGATCTTTTTTAAATCAGAGAGAGAGCAGGAGATGGAGAGAGGTGAAAGGGAAGGGAAGGAAAGAGATAATAAAAAAGAATTGGGAAAAAATGGAGGCAGGGCTGCACAAATGTGAAGAGGTCCAAATCTTTTTAATGCAAGATTACCCGAACTCAATTACCCACACTGTCTTTGCTCGCCCACATCCTTAGCAGAATACCACAGCCTTCCTGAGAGCTTTTAGAAAATATACATTACACATACAACTCTCCAATGCTGTTAAATAGTCACTGTTTCTACATATCTTCCTCTCTTGGCTCCCAGGGTAACCACCTTTCCTGATCGTTCCCTCCTTTGCATATTACCTAATCCTGTCACAGTCACCAGCCACTAGTGTTATTGACAACCACCAGGTCCCATAAGTCCTAAGTTTGGGGTCCTGTCTTATGGCTCTGTATGTCAAATGGAAATTACAGATGGCTATTGTTTTGGACAAAACTCTCGTGTCCCTTCACAGGACAGACCAAAAATCAAAGAAGAGTCACTCTTACCAAAGTTCCGTGTCACCAAAGTGAAACTAAATGAGAATTCAGGAACAGAGCCAAATTTCCCAAACAGGCCAGTTTTTCATCAGCATGATAATGCAGTTCCTGTTGCTTCAGTCATTTCAAAAAGTAACCTGAAGTAACCTAAGGTTAACCAATTCATCATTTTTCTCTTATTCTGTTTTTCTGTTCCCCTTTAAAAGGAAAGGAAATTTGAAATGACCAAGGCATCAATATCTTAAATTTTTTTGTAATTTTTGTAATCTTGTCTTTATCTCCTCTCTCTCTCTCTCTCTTTCTCTGTCTCTCTCTGTCCCTCTGTCCCTCTGATAGTGCTCTGCATTGAATCCAAGGCCTTGTGCATGTCAGGCAAGCAGCTCATGGCACTACATCCCTAACCCTATATATATCTTCACAGTCCTGTGTTCTGACCATGTCCAACCTGCCCCCCAACACCCCAGCCCTTCTGATGTTGTGTGTCTGGTTAATGATATCACCAGTCACCAAAGCCCAGAAATTGGGGGTCTTACCATGGATGACTCTTGTTCTCTTTTCCCTCTGAATTAAATTGATGAACTTTACTATGGAAACATTATACTAGTACTGCCATATCCTTTTTTAATTGCACATATTTGTGGGGTCCAGCCACTGCCACTAGCCTGACGCACCTCCTTGTTGTCTTTTGCCTGTGTTATGTATCCTGCCATTGTAGACTGCTCATTGCACCTATACTGTTAGATCTGTATTGTCCATTGGGCTCATATTGCTGGCAAAAGCTTCAGCACATTCTCTCCCAGTCTAGTCTTTCCACCATCCTGATCCATGTTTCACATTGATATTACCATTGGCGTCTTGAAAAAAAATTATATCACTCCCTAGTTTGAAGACCCCGCTGGTTCCACTTTTCCATCCAGTGAGATCCAAACATAGATTGGCGTATAAGGTATCTTCTCCCAAACTTAATTCCTAGCTCTTTCTTGTCTCCCCATATCCTCTTTCCCCTCTCTCTTCCATACCTCACCTATACAGAAATTCAGCTCAGTTTTACAAATATTAACTGGACATCCACTGTGTGCCAGGCATTATTCTTGAATCTAGGGGAGCAAATATGAACAATACCAGATAGCTGACCTCAGGAGGTTCATACTTTGGGAGTACAAAGGCAGATGTACACACATACATAACACAGTGATGCATCCCACAAGCCTGGAAGGAGTCTTAAGGAGAGAGTAATGTTTCAGAGAAGATATCAAGGTGAAATTCTGAACAGGATTTTGAAGTTTGAGTAGGAGTTGGTCAGATGGACTGAGGACAGAAGAGTATAATTTTCAGCCTCAACAGTATGTTGACTAGGATTAGGAGTGGGATTCCACAAATAGCTTAAGTGCATATTTGAGTGTTGGGGAGAGAAGTGGCAATAGCTGAGGATGGAGAAGCAATCAGGAGTCACTCTATCAACAACCCCTGTGTCCAGCTATGAAATTTGGACATTATCCATAGGTGAAGGGGATCTGCTGGAGATTTTCCAGGAGAAGGTGGCTTGATAAGACTTTAGGCGTATTACTCTGACATTTGAATATAGATAGATTAGAGGGACCAAGCAGGTCAGGTAGAACCTCCCTCATCATCTCTCAGACTATTGGATGCAACTGCTAACTGATTTCTGTGATCCCTTTAATGTATCTTCCTAGCAAGAAATCAGAAGAACAGAGAGCAATATTCACTAATAGAAAATACTAGGTTGCATAACAGGATATGAAGCTAGGTTAGATTTGTGGAGTGAGCAGGTGAAGAAGATGAAAGGAATGATGTCTAGGTTTCTGGCCCTGTGGTCTCAGTGAGGTTGGAGGTACAAAACTGTCAGAGATAATCTAAGAGAGAGATCAGGTTTTGTGGTGGAGATGGGAAGTAATACTTTCAGAGATAGAAGAATTCAGTACTGACTCTGAGGAACCTCTCAGGTACCCACCTGGAGACACAGGACTAGAGGTCCAGAACAGGGCAGAGACAGAGATAGAGAAGATATTCTTTACATAGAGATGACAGTTAGAAGCCCAGGAGTGGACCTGGCCCTCCACGAAAGGTGAGTGGAGCTAGAGCACACGCAAAGAGGGTGACTTCAGGCACAGCAGCACCCCGTGAGGTCAACAGAGGAAGAGGATCTGGCAAACGAGGTTGAGAGGGCAGAGGCAGGTAGAGGGCAAAGAGGCAGTGGTGTTTAGCTGCCAGAGAAGAGGGCACTTTAAGGAACAAGGAGTGGCCAGGAATGTCAAGGAGTCCTAAACGACCCTGGGAGTGGCAGCTGGAGCTTCACTGAGAACCTTGGCAAGTAAATTTCGGTAGAGTACTGGGCAGAAAAAAGATTTTCATAAGATAACGATACTGATAATCTCATGTTGATTGACTGCTTACTATGCACCAGGCATAGGTTAGTGTTTCACATGAAAGGGCTCATTGGGCCTGCAGCAACCCTTCAAAGTGAGGCGGGTGAGGCAATGAATGCTCTAACACCACGCGACTCCTTGGCACCTGCTCACTAATCTTCATCTTTCAATTGAGGGGAAGGTGAGGAAATGGAGATACACTCTTTGAAGAATCTTGGAGCCAGGCACGGTGGTGCATGCCTGTAATTCCAGCACTTGGGAAGCTGAGGCGGGAGGATTGCCATGAGTTCAAACCCAACCTGGGCTACATACCAAGACCCTAGCTCATAAAACAAAAATGAACAAATAAGAATCTTGGCTAAGTAGAGAAGGAGAAAAATAGGTAATTAGAAGATGGGAGAATTCGAAGGTTGAAAATTAAAGTGAAAAAAAGAGCATACTATATGCTCAGAGTAGTATTATTTTAAAAAATGGTAAGGGACCAAACAGTTATAAGAAAGTGATTTCTCTGAACCCCGCTAGGACATACCCTGTTGCCTCTCAGCTCAGCACTTTGAGCTTCGATTTTCATAGATATAGTTGTTCTTAGTATCATGGGGATTAGTTCTAGGACCCTGATAGAGAGCAAAATTCAGGGATGTTCAAATCTCTATGTAGCTGGTGCACACTGTAATCCCAGCACTCAAGAGGCTGAGGCAGGACTTCCAGGAAGATGGCAACCAGGTAGGCAGCAGAGAGAGAACCTCCCAGAGGATTACCACCCAGACAATGGAATATAGCAATATGAAGACAGAAAGGAGAGAGGTGTGTACCCTGAACCCAAGAAGGATCTGAAATGGGAACTGAAGCCCTAGGAAAGACCAAGCAAAACCTTTCCTGGAGGAAAGGATCAGAGATCTGCCATGGCGCAGTCGGAGGGAGACGAGACAGAGAGGGAGGAGGTCGCTGCTCCAAGCACACACTTGGTCCACGCCCTTGTTTTGGCATTCGCAGCTTCAGCTTCGGAGACCCATTGCTTAGCTGCAAGGGGTGGGGAACGGTAATGCTGGAGATCAGGAGGAGGTGGGAGGAGAAGAAAGGGCCTCTGGCATCAAGGCAACGGGACAGAGCCAAAAGGGTCACAGAGGGTGCCCCAATGGGGGCGCATGCCCCGCGGCTGCTCCGCTGAGGGCCCCGCGGCTGCCCCACAGTGGGCCCCGTGGCTGCCCCGCTGTGGGCCCCGCGGCTGCCCCACAGTGGGCCCCATGGCCGCCCTGCAGTGGGCCCTGATGCTGCTCTGCAGTGGGCCCCGCGGCTGCCCCACTGTGGGCCTTGTGGCTGCCCGCTGTGGGCCCCGATGCTGCTCTGCAGTGGGCCCCATGGCTGCTCCACTGTGGGCCCTGTGGCTTCTCCGCTGCTGCTCCGCAGTGGGCCCAGTAGCTGTTCCGCTGAGGGCCCCACTCAGGGCACCTCATGGACTGGACCCGCCCCCACCCATAGCATGACAACAGGGTGGAGCTGGGTGGTCCGCTGTGAGCATATGTGCTTTCCCACCTCCAACCATGGCAGTTTGTATACACCCATGTATGTTATAGTATAGTCTGAGGCAGCTATATCTCTTCCGAAGGTGAGAGTCCAAGGATATAGATAAATCCAGGAGTACAGTTATTATCACAGGGAAGATGACTGATTGAGTGGTAGGGCAACAGAGATGAGGGAGGAGAAAAATTAAATGATCAAATGGGCCATCATCTGTGTAACTGAGTAACAAAGGTGAAGGTAACATTATGTAGGACAGCATCCAGAGCTAATTCTCTTCTATGTTCTCTATAATTCTGTATTTCCTCAATTGTTTTTGTGTTAACAAAAGTGAAAATAACTTTATATTATACAGCATCCAGTGCAAATTCCCTACTATCTTCTCTATAATTTGGTATTTCCTTTAATGTTTTTCTGTTAACTAATGTAAAGATAACTATGTAATACAACATCCAGTGCTAATTCCCTACTATATTCTGTATAACTTTGTATTTTCTGTATTGTTTATGGCTTTTCTGGTTCATATGTCTCCATTCTTTTGTCTTTAAAATAAAATTAAAGGGCTGGAGGTACAGCTCAGTGGGCTAAGTGCTTGCCGCTGAGCACTAGGGCCCTGAGTTCGATCCCCGGTCCCGGAAAAAAAATAAAATAAAAAAATTAAATTAATATTTTTTTTATTTTTTTTTTATTTTAGAAACATAAAAGTACAAAAACATATTGACAAACAGACACCAATTATCATAGAAAATAGTACAATCACAACTAATCTATAGACAAGGTGATATGGTCTCAACAGTAGTTGTTGTTTTATCCATTGATATCTTCGAATTGTAGATGTATGGACCCATATACAGACATGCAAATTTA
>PVLD010001443.1:0-202540 GCA_004027595.1 Dinomys branickii
TTCAAATGCCTTTTAGCTGGCTTTTTAATTAATTAGATGCCTATTTTGAGTGCTTAATACAATATAATGTGACTGTAAATCATAAACTTATTTTAAATCATTTCCTCTGTACATTTGTACTCTAAAAGGAGCCTTATTTTATTCTTCCAGCAGAATAACTAATTGTGATGGTTCATTTACATTCCCCAAAATGTGCCTCCAGTGTGAATTTTCTATTATTAAAAGTGTTTGCTGCAGTACCTTGTTTCTCTGGCCCTCATAGTTTTAAATTAGAAGTAATTATTTGGAAATTCTGAGGACATACGATTTTTTTCCTGTGAAAAAATCGAGAAAACAACAAAATAAAAAATGGTGCTTCTGTTACTTACAGTTGTTATGCTCAGTAAGTTATTCTTTTTCCTCCGTCTGAATCTCTTCTGGGAACTGAACAGGTCCAGTCTTAGCACACTTCAGTTATAGCAATGAAAGAGCTAGTTTCGTGGGTTAATGATAAAAATACCAGGGACTCTGAATTGTGGGTACTTGTGCAAAAGAAATAAGTAAATTAACATACTAGATGGTGTGGTAAGTTAACTTTGTTAGGCAAAGTAATTCATACTCGATGTAGGAAAAAAAGGAAAATCTCACAAAATAATAGATAATAACTAGCTTCCCAAGTGACCAAGTACCTGGTACACTGACGTTAGATCTTTTAATTACCTAGGTTTTATATTATAAACTCAGGTTCAGATATCCTTTGATAGGCATTCATTCATCTTTGCCCTCTTGGTTAACTTCCTTAGGGTATATTCCCGGAGGTGAAGATGGGTCCTCAAAGTGTCTGCACATTTCTAAGACTGCCGTGTTTGCTTTCAGGAAGAGCATTTACACCTCCCAGAGCACACACAGGGCCAATTCAGCATGTTCTTAAAGCTACTATGCAAAAAAAAAAAAAAAAAAAAAATCAGCAGGACATCGCTTCATAAATGTTTTAGGTAGAAAGGGAAAACTGCCAGGAAGATACATAAAAGCTGAACAACTGGGAGTTTTCAGATGCGGCTGTGACGGTAGGAGGTGGGTGGCAACACTTGATTTTTCTCTCATTAAGATAGAAATTATTTCTTAAAGTGTACTGAATAACCAGTCTGTGAAGTGGGACTCTCCATCCCAGTGCTTTCAGACTCCAGGGTCCAGGAAGGACCTGGGCTGCCGAAGCTAAGAAGTACTCTTTCCCTCTCTAGAACCCTGGTGATGGGGTCCCGTAGAGTATAAAACTAGCAGCTTCCTCAGAGACTAGCTAACACTCTTTCTTACAGATGAAGAAACCAAAGCCCCAAAATACATTAAGCTGACAGCCTACACACCGTGTTCAAGTGTAATACCAAGCCAGTATTTCCAACTATATACATGAATTTCCCCCTTAAATCCTATCGTTTCAACTACATAATTTAACCAGTGCTCCTGTCAAGTTCCTTCTAAAGTTTGTAATGTATGTATCAAATGTCTTCAGTTCAAAAGAGTAACTCATCTACTCCCAGATGGATTCATATTACACGCAGTGCGCAGTAGGTAAGATGTTCATCCTTTCTATCCATTGATTTCTATAGTACTCTACAAAAGAAATCATCTGAGCCTGAAGTGTTACATAAAGTAAAATATGTGTTGAAAAACTTCAAAAAGATAAATTCCTCTTTATCATGGGACTGTTAATTTGAAGAATATTTTATCCGCCTCAGAATGTGCTGTCCTCTAGTTTTCACTGGAGGGACAGGGGCTGGGGATACAGCTCAGTGGAATAAGTGCTTGCCTGGCAAGCGCAAGGTCCTGAGTTGGATCCCTGGTACCGCCAAGAAAAAAAAATAGCCAGTGGAGGGACCAAAGGTGTAGAAGATACAAGCAGATTACTAGTTCAGTGCCACAGCTGTGTATAATTTTTGCTAATATTTATGAAGTGCTTCTTAGGATGCCTGTATTTTGTGATAATCCTAAATATCTTTTGCAGTAACCCTTTTCCTGATCTATTCCTAACCTGGGAGAGTTGAGACCCTCTAGATCTTCTTAACTCAATGCTAACAAAATTTATGCATTGAAAACCTTCAATTCCCTTTTAAGAATACAAATTTTTACACTGTCTAAGGCTCTCCAGTTGAGAGTTGGCTATTTTCTGATCAAAAATCATGTTACATTTTGCGTTAGTTCAAAGCTTTTCCAAGACCACAAGTCATTCGCTCTTTATAATAAAGCAAGACCTATTAAAATAGAACAAGGCAAACAACTTACCCTTTTTTGAAGACTTTCATTAAATTCTAAGTTTCCACTTGAAGGTTTCCTGCTCAACAGGTTTCCTGGCATAAATGGTTCTTTATAATAAATTGCCAAAAGGTCGTCCCAATGTACAGGAAACTGAAGTTCAGCTTTATTTGTGTGAAGTAAAGGTTGGCTCCTGCGTTTATGTGTATTAAATTAGACTATTTGTTACTCTGGTATTTACCCTGGGAGGGCAAAGGGAAACTGCAGGACGAGGAAGGGCTGTCTGTCAGTCTGAACTGTAAGTTCTTCTGTGCTGCGAATCCACCAGTATGTAGTCAGAGTGGGGAGCATCAACATTTTTACAAAGGAGATGTTTAACAAAAACCGAAAGCAGTTTGTTTTGCTTGGGCCTAGACAGGACTTGGCCCTAAGTGTACTGTATAAGGTTGTGAACTTTGTGCAGCGATGGTTCAACTATGAATTACTGACTTATACAGAAGATGTAAGAGGAACAAGATAGCATTTTTGTTGATCTTAAAAATATTTAAATAGCAAAGTGGTGTGAAACCTGCAACTTTTTTTTTGGTACTGGGAATCGAACTCAGGACCTTGCACTTGCCAGGCAGGCGCTATGCCACTGAGCTATATTCCCAGGCCCTGCAATTTATTTTTAAATGGTTTAGCATCAACAAATACATTCATACATATATTTATGGAGAGAAAAACTTGCAATTGGGAAAAGGATGGGAAAATGATTTAGATACAGCAGATTGTTAGTTGTTGAAACAAGGTAGATATGTGGGATTTCATGGTACTGGTCTTTTAACTTTAAAAAGTATTTTATAATAAAATAATTATTTTAGAAGTCTCATTGGTGCAGAGAAGTAATAGGATTCTACTAAACCTCCCATCGTCCACAAAGGTGGCAGTCAGGCTTTGTGTTGGCAGCAGCATCCCTCCTCCCGCACGTACAGAGCCCCCCGCAAGCCAGAGCTGAGAGACAGAAACCCTCGGAAATGAGAAGCTGGCTAGTTCTCTGCCAGTAAAAGATAGAAACATGGCAAACGAAGAAGCAGGACTAGTTTCAGAAAATTAAACTCCAAAATAAAACACTATTTTAGCCTAATTAAGATTACCTACTCTGCAATTTTTGACCTTTTCCTCGTAAATTGGCATATACTACTATTCTGTACGACAACTCTTAAGATTCCTTAAAATTTAGCAGCTCATTCATAGCGTTATTATGATAATTTAAGACTGCTTAAAATCCACTGGCACTCAGATAATTTTTAGTAACTTTTAATCTAAAAAGATATTTTATGAGCTTGCCAAGTTTTCCCTAGTTGAGACTTTCTTTCAGTACTAGAGGTTGAACCCAGGACCTTCACACTGAGCTAGCTGCATCCCCAACCCTTTATTTATGTATTTATTTTTAACCCTTTATTTTTTGAGACAGTGTCTTACTAAGTTGCCTAGGCTGGGCTTGAGTTCATGGTCCTCCTGCCATAGCCTCACAGGGTGCTGGGATGACCAACTTCTTAAACTAGTAAAATAACTCTTCAAAGTATCCCTCAAGTAAATGCTAGATGTTTCCCCTGTTCTCGCATTGTCATCCCTGCCCCCCCCCACATTGATTGCATGTTAAAAACAAGGAGCATAACTGCCTTAAATTTTCCTCATTTATATACATCACAGAAACAACAAACACCCAGGCAGTGTTTTGAGAATTGAGCTTTAACCATGGTGATGGTTACTGTACGATCGCTGGCTCGCAGGGTTTTTCCCTACGTATGAGCATAAACAGTCATATTTGCTGAATGACTGGTCATCTTTGCTTTGTTGATTTTCATCACCTGATCCCACTAACACCCTGAAGTCCAGATGACTCCTGAATCCCACAGTTCCTTTTTGGATCGGTGAGGACACACCTTTAATTCATGATTTAGATTTCTTCCATAGGAGTCTTCAAAAAATAAGGGTCCAAGCACTGTGGCACACACCTGTAATCCCAGCTACTCAGGAGGCTGAGGCCGGAAGGTCACAAAAGTTCAGGCCACCCTGGGTAATTGAGCAAGACCCTGTCTCAAAATTTAAAAAAGTAGAAAATGGGTGTGGGTATAACTCAGCACTTACTGGGTTCAATTCTCCGACACAGCAATCATCCTCCTCATCATCACCACCTAGGGGGCTGGGGCTGTGGGTAGCTCTGTGACAAGAGCATGTGGCTGGCAGCTGCAAAGGCCCAGCACTGCCAGGAAAAATAATCTAAACATCTTTGTTCTGCCGGGCATGCTGGCGCACACCTGCAGTCCCAGCTGAGGGAGGCTGAAGCAGGAGGCTGAGGCAGGAGGATTGTTGCAAGTTTGAGACCAGCCTGGGCTACAAAGCGAGCTCAAAGCCAGCCTGAACTACACAGCAAGACCCTGTCTCAAAAAGACAAGGAAAAAAAAAATCTTTGTTCAAATTTTCATCTAAAAAAAATTCACTGTTTTCTTTATAGTGCTTAGGATTTTCCTTCAATTGAGCTGCCATAAATTAAGAGAAATTAGTTAGAAATTGCAAATGACCCCTAGCCTGAGGGGAAAAAAAAATCCCAAAACAATTTTTTTTTTTTTTTTTGTGCATTGGAGATCTTGCCTAAACTCACAAGGGAAGGCAAAGTAAAACAGCAGGCTCTGGTCCCAACTTGCCCGTTAGTCCTTTAAAAAAAAAATACAATGATGTAATAAGAGGCTGTTGTGTGTGCCGTCTTCAGATTTTCAAGCTTTCAGAACCACTATTTGTGCTCCCGGTTGGAGCCATGAAAATGAGGCTTTTTTCCCTACGGTACAAGTAGCTTCAGTCCAAGCTGCTCCACACTTCCTCACCAGCGACCTCAGCCTTGACCTTGACTTATTCTAGGAAGAATTCTGCCTGGCTGATCCTTTCAGCTCATTTTTATGTGAGTCTTTTTCACTCACAGTAAATTGGGATTGTCCAGTTAAGTAAGGAAAATGCAATTCATGATTAATTTTTTATCTGCTGACTTTTCATGGTTATAATACCATTTTTCCCCTGAAGTGGCTTCTTCGGAATCTTCTGTAGTTATAGTTGCCATATGGAAGCACTTGCACCCCTAGAAGTGGCAGCTAGACAGTCATGCTTAGGCTCTTCAGTTGGAAGCAAGAGTCCATGTCCATCTCTGTAGTGTGGCCCTAGAAGTTCACCCAAGCTACATGCTTCATTCTCAGTCTTCGTCAGCTCCTTTTTATGTTTCAGATGAAAAAACTCAATCCCCTCACTCGTGTGCTCTAACCATGTCAGAGCTGGTGCTGTTTCACAGCCCCACAGTCCCCTGAACAGTCCTGTGCGGGCTGCAGTCCTCACGCATTTACCTGGAAATCCTGCTTCAGAGAGCTTTGGTCTGGTGATTCTCTTCTGGACCTGAGAAGCCCGTCAAGGGCAAGGACTATCGTGGACATTCTTTCCCTTCCCTGTGCTTGCATGTCTGTGGCACTCAGGGTGCTTCAGCAATGATGTTTGCATTGCGGGACCCTTTGGCCTTGAATGACTGGAAACCCATTGGTGGTGTTTGTTCGTGACGTGGATCACAAGTTTAGATGGTGGGCGCTTTGATGCCCGGCCAGGCCACTGTGAGGTTCTTGGGAGTAAGTGCTGCTAAGATTTGAAGGTGAGTAAGGCAGCCCTGCCCTCACGCGTTTTGGCTTAATGGGAAGAACATCTACATAAATCAGAGGAATGAGTGGTATGGAGGAGGAGGACTGGAGTGGAGAACATACTGTTAGTGGCTAGGAATGAAAGTAGCTAGTCCTGATTACAGATGAGGAGTCCTGACTGTTCAGGTAAGCGTGTGTATATGGTGGAGAGGAAAGGTTCATTTACCATCACACTACAGCATCTGGTTGTATGAAGAAGGTCCCAGCCATGCTGGCAAACTAAATCTTATATAAATCAAACTTAAACATAGGACCATATTTTTCTTTGTAGTCTTTGACTCTGAACATATTTTCCCCCTACCAGTCAACCCACATGAATGCTTGCATGCTTGATTCCTTTTTTACCTTTTGACAGTAGAATATTTGGGCCACTGAAGTGGTAGAATTCATGTGAACTTCCTAGGTCATCAGGAGAGAGTTGTTGGTTAGGAGACCCAGCCATGGGGCTGGGGTGGTAGAGTGCTTACTCAGCATGCATAAGGTCCTGGTTTCAATCCCCAGCTCCACAAAGAGAGCATATATATATGTGACCTTCATGTTGATCTGGAGGTCAGCCCAAGGGCTGCCGTGTTTTAGAAGGAAAAGATGTTAATTCGTAGCTACCCAATTGTTTACCTGTGGACTACAACTAGACAGGCTCCCCGGGATTAGGGTACATGAATGTTTTAGGGTCACCCAAGGAATATTCAGAAGCTATAGAAATGTTTTTCTGGAACTTGTCAACAATTCTGGTAGGTAGTAATACAACATCCAGTGCTAATTCCCTACTATATTCTGTATAACTTTGTATTTTCTGTATTGTTTATGGCTTTTCTGGTTCATATGTCTCCATTCTTTTGTCTTTAAAATAAAATTTAAAAAAAAATTCTGGTAGGTAAATTCCTTATTGCAGAATTGATTTTGTGGTCTCATGCAGAAGAAATTGACTTACTGTGACAGAGAAGACGCACACTAGAAAACTGTCTTCGTTGGATTTCTCAAGAGCTTAGCTGAAAGTAGAGTAGCATGTGACTTTTGTTAAAAATCCTGCGGGTATGTGGTGACACTCTCGGAGATGGAGGCAGAAGGACCACAAGTTTGAGCCCACCCTGGACAACTTAGTGACCTAGAGGAGACCCTGTCTCAAAATTTAAAAAGGGTTAGGGATATTGCTATTTTAATCCTAATAATTGTTTTATTCTAAATTAGTACTGATTGTATTTAGTAATTCCATGAGGATTTTAACTATCTTACAGTATCAGAGCATTCTGTGCTTGTGTGCTTGCCCTGCCCCTGCCCTCTCCCGCCATGCGGACCCGACACTCAGCAGCACTGCCCGCATTTGCCCCACAGGAAGCACGACACATTCAACGCTTCTGAAACCCGCAAATTCAGACACTCATCCTTGTGCCTTCAGCAAGGGGGTGCAGTAGAGGAGGAGGCTGGGAGACTGCTTAGGAAACCCGCACCATTTCAAGAAAAATTACCTTCTATGCTTTTGTCTGCCACAGACAGAATACCCTGTACAGATTAACTTTGACTCTATTATCTAATATTTGGCCTCCTATATAACCCATGCAAGAACACTAGAAATTTGAGGGAAGGTTTTTTTCATCTGTTTTAAAATAGTCAAGAATTTGATATCGCCCCTCGCAGAGTAAACGCAGGACCTGATGTATTTGTTTCCCGTAGGACGTCAGCAAATTGGGAGAGAAGATGAAAGGGGAGGAGTCCCTGGTTTAGTCCCAACAGATCCCACTGCCCAGGCCCACAAAAGGGTGTGAACATGAGCTCACTGCAATGCTGAGGGTTGAGTAGGAATTTGCTTTGTATCCACAGCCAGTCAAAACTTGACTAATGTTATTTTCAACAAAAAACTTACCCTTTACTTTCTGTAAAAATGGTGCATTTTAGTTACTTCTACAAATCTTCCAGCGAAATGTTAAGATCCCAATTGCCACCTAGCATCTGGGCCCTGGGGGCCCTGAGTTCAATTCCCAGCATTGTGAGAAAAAAAATCCTGATTACGACAGATTGGCCTCATTATGTGCTATCATACCAAAGTATTTACCTTAAAAATAGAAACTTAGGGCAAATTGTCCATAGCTCTTTCACTAAACTAAGTGTATGCTCAAAGGGCACAAAAAGGTGTTTTCAAGTTCCTAGCTCACCAACAAGGCCTTTCACCCATCTTGTATACCCTACAAAGTCTCATACAACTTGTGCACATAGTATCCCATTAAAGACACACACACACACACACACACACACACACACTGTTGATCCATTAGGTTTGGGGACTGCTTATACTTTGTGTGTTGTGGTTTCAAATTACTGTTTGCTTTTTTAACTTCTTAGAAGGATAAACTGTGTGGAAACAAAACCAGTAACAAAAGAAACTGACATCTGACCTACTCCTTGTAATTCTTCTTATTCAGAGTCACACATTTAGTTTTTATAATGAGCAAAGGAAAAAAACCAATATATTTTCATGTTATATTTTAAAGCTATTTTTTCTGCTCACAGTGTGAATGCTGTAACAGCCAGGCCTCCATTTATAACTAACACCAACTGGATTTCTAAGCACTGAATGGATGGGGAACTAAAAAGATGCCGCTGAAGTTTTCTGGGTGGAAACTCAGTGTTGTACATAGTGTTTCTCTCTCCTGACCACAGCTTCAAACACATACATACATACAATACACACAGCAGACAACACACATGCACCCTAAAAAGAAGAGAATAGACAGTTCGCTCTAAATCAGTACAGACAGAGACCGAGGTTGTCAGGTATCCTGTTGCTTCATTCCTCTATGTTGGGTAAGAGTTGTTTTTAATCTCTCCGACCCTCAGGTAGACAGGGCGCTGTGGCGGACGACTACCTGCACATACTTCAAGCAAGGGAGGTGTGTGGGTGCTGCCATGGATACCAGTGTCACACGCAGGAACACTTCCTATTAAAGCTTTCAGAAATAACTACTTAGAACGCAGGCAAAAATCTGCCCCGTAACGGTCAAAGCCTAATCACTGTTCACTGTATTTAAGGGCACCTCAACTACCTATTTAAATTTTCTTAACCTGCAAAAATATATTGTCAGTTCGAAAGTTGTTTGAAAAATTACGGGGATGTGATATTTGCATTTTGCTAACAAGGTGTTTGATGCAAAATTGGATTCATAGTGACAGTAATAATTCTCATTTTATTTGTTTATTCTTTCTGCTTTCAGAATAAACCACAGCCTAACAGCTTCTCTCAGCTTTGAGAGTGGATTGGTGTGAACTGGCTGGCTGTTTCTTTCTGCAGTTTCCAAATTTAAGAGGCAAAGAGACAACCCATAAACCCTGAACAATTGATCTCATCAGATAGGTTTTAAGAAGGATAAAGATGAACAATTTTAGGCACATCTCAGTCTACACCATAAAAAGAATGAATAGCAGAAGGAAAGGAGGAAGAGAAACCTCAGAGAGACAGAGAGAGATTTAAGGTTAGTTAGTCACCTCAGCCCTATGCCCAGGGGCCTGGTTTCCCTGTGTGAGGTCAGCTCCTAGATGAAATTTACCTTCAATCAGCGAATACGTGAGTTTCAGACTGTAAAGTATTCTTTAGAGTGGATCCTGACATTGGATGCAGTTTGGTTGGAAGGCTTTCTTTAGTGGTTCCCAAGGACAGATTCGAGTACAAAATACTCGGAATGGAAGACATGGAGAGCTTCTGAGGGCTTCAGAGGGGGAGAGAAGCAGATGGACCAGGAACTGGCAAAGGAAATGGAGATGTGCACACAGACGGCCCCAGGAGAGGAAAGCGCAGGCTGCGAGGAGGAGGGGAAACAGACACGTGGCCAGGGCTTGCCGAGCACTGCCTGGGCCCCACCTGAGATACACCCGCTGGGAAGGAAGGGCCGGGGTCCAGAGGCTCCGCCTTCTGCAGCGGCAGCAGCCCCCACTCCCCAGCCGTGAACCTGATGTGGCTGACTTCAGGTCCACCCTGCTGCAGTCTTCCTCAAAGGCTGATGGGCACATTTTGGGGATCTAGATGCACGGAAGCTCTTTGCTGGCAAGCACAAGCTCAGGTGAGATGAGGATAACCAGCCACATAATAGTACTGCAGGTGAGGAATGAATTGTTTTCTACATTTGCAGCCTTTGATCCAACCCATCAAGATATGAACTCTGCCTTTGAGTTTAGTGATCTTTTGATTGCTTAAATAGGTACAATTTGAAAAACAAGTCCAAAAAAGCATGGCCCATTCGGGGCAGCATGCCCTACCACTTGAGTGATGGGGGGGCAGGGGGCAGATTGGGGGTGCAGTCGGGATCAGGCTAAGCCACCCATGTAGCCTGGGGAAGGTGATGAGCTAACAGCACTTTCAGGAGGGACTTAAGCAGAGGCAATGAGGCAGAGGATACAGGTGTCCGAGTCAGCGTCTCCAAGCTGTAAGGGGCAGAATGGAGCATTTCTGGGATTACCCTAAAATTCAAGATGCCCGGTACGCGGCCAACAGCACACACGCAAGAGCCCGCCCCCTTCCTCCAGTGAGGGCAGCCACGTGCAAGGGATATCGGGAAATGATAGCAAATGTGGCTAATGGGTGGACGCAAGGACTTTAAGGGGGAAACGGCCTAAGGAAAAGCTGGAACTGCAACTTTACAAACTAATCTTACCTAAAGGACAGAAGCGGACACACTGTATTTTGCTACAAGAATGATACAGATTAAAGAGTCCCTGACAGGTAGAACCACAAACGGACCTGCGCAAGGGTCCACTTCTTTCCTTCTTCCTGACCCTTCCAAGGAGAGATACCTAACATCGTAAGAGTGTTGATAGATTTTTGTTTAAAAACTTGCTTACAAGTTACAGCTTCGGGGCCCACCAAAGCAGGCTGAAGTCAGAAGGCCATTCCTGTGGGTTAAACATGGACAATGACGACCAGGAACTGGAAGAGCTCTGTGGCCGTCTTCAAAGGAAAAGTCAGCAGGGAGACAGAGAGCAGGCCCTTGGGCCAGGACGCTGCCGGGAGACCAGGGACCAGGGGTGGGGGATGGGCCGCCCAACTTGACCCCTTAAAAATGACCTTTCTTGAGATACGATCTCACTTATTATCTTCGCTCCTCCTCCAGGGTTCGCACGACCCTCCTGTCTCAGCCTCCCTAGTGGACAGGACTAGAGGCATTGCGCCATGCCCTGGTCTAGAAAATGGCCCTTACGGGACAGCACATGCTCAGTACACGTCTGGAAAGGAGGAGTTCAGAGCAGGCTGCGGTGGGGACTGGCCATCTGACCACGCTCTGGTAAAAGAAACCCGAAGGATGCCATTCCCTGCTTCCCTTTGGGCCCACTCTAGCTTTGGCCTGTGGAGTTAGTCAGTTCGGGATTGACACCGCTGTGGCTTAGTTGGGTCCTTTCTTTTCGAGGAGGGCGGAACCTGGTCAGTGGCTGGGAACGGGCCGGTGACGGCGGCGCTCTGAGGTTAGCTGCTTGGCTGGCTGGTGTCAGTGACAGGGCTCGCACGCGCGCGGGCTTCGGGGCTGCGATCGGGAATGGAGGGACTGGGCCAGGATGGAGCAGGCGGAAGTCCTCGGGCCCGGGGGCAGGAAAGCACTGCCTGGCGTGCGGGACTGAGGCAGAGGCGGCGATGACTCCATCCGCAGGGACCTCCCCGCCCGGGCGGCTGCTGTTCGCGCGGCCGGTTTGCCCGGGTCACTTGGACGATTCGCTTCCCCCTGCTGGCGTCACAGGTCCCTCTGAAAAACTTAAAAATAAAAAGATGCGAGTAGACTGATCTGTTTCCTTCTATGAGAAGTCGGGGGAGCCCTTCCCAGCTGGCGTCCGTCCTTCAAGCAGGAACGGGAGCGTGTATTTTCCCTCCCTAAAATCGAAAGGCTCCTGTCACTGCCATCGAAGTTGAAAACAATAGCAAAAATGCACAGGTTGGTGGCCCCGGGAGGAGCCGGGCTGTGGGCAGCGGGCGCGCGGGAGTCAGGCTCCGGGGCTTGGCTCGGCTCGGCCGGGGCCGCGTGTGCGCTCGGCGTGGGCCGGCCGCGGCGGTGTGCGGGGGAGCGTGCCTCGAGCGCGGCTGTGCGCGCGCGTGTGCGCGGGGAAGCGTGTCCGCGAGGCGGCCGCAGAGGCTCCTTTGTGGAAGGCGCGGCGCCTCCCCTCGCCGTTCCACTGGGACCCCGCGGTCTCGCGCGGCCGACAGCTCCGTCTCCCGCCACCCGCACTCCCGAGCTCGGCTCCCCGAGGAGGGAAGGCAGCGGCGGCCGAGGGCGACATGGGCGCTCGGAGGCGGCCGGGCAGGAAAGGGCGCGCGGCCCTGGGCGGCCGGCGCGGGAGCAGCAGGGGCCGCAGCATTGTTACCTGAGGCGCGGCCCCGCCCCGCGCGCCGCCCTGCCCCCTCGCGGTGCCGGCGCCCGGGCCTGCAGTGGCCGCGCAGAGGCGGCGGCGCCGGAGCAGCGCGGAGCGGCACGCTGGCTGCGGTGAGCGAGACCCTCGGCTCGGGAGGCCCGGGGCGCAGCGCCGGGGTGCGGGAGGCGGGGTGGTGCGCGCCCTCTCCCCGCTGGGACTTCAGCGGCCGCGGGTACCTGGCCGTGGGGGCAGCACGCTGGCCGCCTGCGCCTTGGAGCTGGCGGGGCGACGGCGCTTTCCTAAGCCCCGCGCGCGTCCCGGCCGTCGGGGACAGCGGGAGGCTGGGCCGGGACGCGCCGAGCGCCCTCCGGGCGCCGGGACTGGTCTAGGCAGCAGGCGGTGCGGGTTGCGGGGAGCGCTGCGGGCCGCGCTCCCGCCGATCCGGCTCCTGCACACTTTCCTTAGAAGTTCCTGGCCCAGCGGAGGCGCTTGCAGGTGAGCCGGGAGGAGGCGGGTGGGCTGGGAGTCGCCGGAGACGCGGCGCTGTGCGGGGCTCCGAGGTCAGGACGGCTCCGTTCGCTTTTCTCGGCGGCTGTGCCCCGCCGTCTGGGTGCCCGGACGCAGACGCAGTGCGTTTTCCTGGCGCTCCCGCCCCCGAGGGGACACGGAGGTGTCACAGCGCAGGGGAGGAGGGTTTGTAACTCGGGCGGCTGCTGCAGACCCGGGGTCCCAGGCCAGGACCCAGTTGTCTCCCCTAATGAGCCTCGCACGCCCCACTTCTGGGAGCAGCATGTGGACTGCGGCGGACGCCCTTGCTGGGGTCGGCGCAGCGCGGGGAGAGTGGAGACCAGGACCGGCAGAGGGGCTGGGCCGGTGGAAAGCGGGGGTCCAGCCCTCCCCGGCCGCCGTCCTTCGTATCCCCGCGCGCCTCGGCCTCGGGTGGGCGCGGAGCCCACGCAGCGCATAAGGGTGTCCGTCCCCACTGAGACGCGCTCCCACTGGGTGCGCCCTTCGCCCCCTCTCGTCGCCCCCGAGCGCCGCCGTCCCGACCCGGGGGGCGATCCCGGAGCGCACGCAGTCGGTGGTGCTGCGGTGCGGAGCTGGGGCTGGGTGCGGAGCTGGGGCCGCAAGGAGGCGGTAAACTCATAGCTCGATTGGGCAGACACCGCGTCCAGAAATCGTGACTTGCAAGAAATCGTGCCTCGGTGCCCCCACGCCGTCTCTGTCTGAGCCAGTGGCCGGGCTCGGACATCATTATGCGCTGACTAGTCCCCTCAGCTGACCTACAGTTGTCTTCCTGGAATAAGAGCAAGCGCTTCCTTTCCCCCTCTCCGGCATCCTGCGACACGCGTGCGCTTTTCGTCTCCCCTTGGTTTTGGGACAGGAAAAGAAGAAACTGAAAATGTGCGTTCACAACAGGCGCTCTTCCTCTCGCAAGGGCGTGTGCCGGGGCAGCCGGGAGTGTTTACGTGATGTGACAATTAAACACTGCCTGGAACGCGGTCTTGGGTGCTTTCGCTGCAGACTTGAGCGCCAAGTTGGAGCCCCCAGCTCGGGTCCCACTGGGTTTTCAGAAAAGAGCCGAGTGACAGCGAAAATTCCACATTTAACAGCGCGGGACCTTCTGCTCCCTCCCTTCTCCCCCAGCGCAAATGGAGCGCCCTGTTGCCCTGCCTCCCTAAACGTGGATTACTCTGCTCCCCGCCCCCTTGATCTTCAGAATGGGCCACTGCTTCCTGTCCCTGCCTCATCTGTGACACAAGTCAGGAGTCTGGTTTCCTTATGATTGCTGCTGATGGGGGTGAGGCTGCGGGAGCCTCTCAATAGCAGGGCAGCCCGGACCTCCTTTAGGAAAACCAGAGCTCCAAGCTCACCCTCAGGAGCCATCTCTTGTGAATACACCACAGCGGAACTGTCTGGCATTCACTCAACTGCCCCTCCACCCCCAGCGCCGTCCTAGTCTTCAGAGCCCCACCGAGCAGCTCAGGGTGTACTGAGAACCCAGCGCGTGTCAGCCTCTGCAGCATCTTCCCTGACACTGAGGTGGGAGGCCTGCCAGGGGTGTGTTAAATACAAGCCCATCGCTCTCTGTCCTAGGGAGATTGATGGGACACTTGACATTTGGGACATTTCCCAGACAAAACCAGGGCTAATCCCATTGTCCCTGCTGACAATTCCCAGCTGTGAGCAGCAGGCCCTGAGTGTCATCCGTCAGGGCTGTGCATCGCAAGATGTGAGAGTCCGGTCCCCTCCTTACTGTGGGCTGCTGTGCAGTAGATGGGATGGTCTTTGTGTTTCCTCTACTTTAACCTCTCATGTGACTGCAGAAAGTTATGGAGATCTGTCTACACTGTCCTCTGCCTATCACCATTTGCCATTGGACATCTTGTCCAAGGGGAAGTGCCAGGAGTAAAAGCATTAACACTGTAGCCAGTCATTGCTGGTAACTGGTTCATTAGAAGCTGTTGGGGGGTCAGGACCCTTGTATGTTACTTTGGGATGTTACTCCTGTATGTTACTCTGTTGGCTAGGTATGGTGGGCTACATTGTCCTTTGTATTTTTTTTTTGGTACTGGGAATCGAACTCAGGACCTCGTGCTTGCCAGGTGGGTGCTGTGCCATTGAGCTATATCCCAGGTTCCTGTCCCTTGTACTTTTAACTGTTTGTTTTTGTCTTTTTGAGGCAGGGTCGCTATGCAGTTTAGGCTGGCCTCGAACTCCTGGTGATCCTCTTTTAACTTTTAAAAATAACATTCTTTCTAAAGATGGAGCAGGAGTTAGAATCATACCAATACAGCACATTTTTACTTTGGCAAGCTTTTATCTGGAAACAGTATTTCTGTCCAGAGCAGTGCCCAAAAAGACTTGGGTCCTTTTGGTGTTGGTCTTAAAGATGGTGATGTTGCTTAACTTCTGAATATATAGTCTTGCTCTTTATTACGATTTCTGCATTTGCATTGAGAGGTTTCAAGGAGTGTTTTGAGGCAATGCTGGATGAGCTTTGCTTTGTTGGTCAGGGAATTTTTAGCTTAGCACCTTTGAGGGGTTGAACCCAGGTCTCGTGCATGCTAGGCAAGTGCTCTACCGCTGAGCTACACCTCTAGCTAGCACCATTCTTAAGAGGGATAATATATAAACATGTCAGCGTATCTGGAATTGAAGATGAATTGGAAGATTAACAACCCTTCCACACATGAGATATTTTCTACACAGCAGTATTTTAAAGTATGTAAGGATGAACCGCCAAAATTACCTGTACAGTCTTGAAAACAAGAGTTCAAATGCAACCATAAACTGTAATTGACAGTGAGTCACTTGCTCTAAGGATACCAGCTATGAAAAGAGCCTAGTTATACCCCTATGATAATTATGAAAACTCCTTCTGAAAGCCAGTTGCATCTCAAATGAACTGTCAGTTTGGATACATACTCTAGATTTTACTTATTTAGAAATTCTGCAATGCGGATAGTTGTATCACAATACTATTGTACTTATTACCACTAAATGCCACCCAAAAATGGTTCAAATGGTAAAAATAAAAGTACCTCATTAATAGTTAGAAATGGTATTTTCTATTCACACATAACCAATTTTCAAAACTTAAATTTTCAGGGGCCGGGGGTGTAGGTCAGTGGTAGAATATATGCTTAGTATATGTAAGGCTCTGGGTTCAACACCCTGCACCAAAAACAAAATTTAAAACCTTGAGTATTCAAATGTTTTATAGAAATATTTGTTCCTATAATGTAGAAGTAATTTCATATGTAATCACTGAGATTTGAAAAAGGACAAGTCTCACAGCTTAAAAACTTTGATAGCAGAAAATAGAAAGATTAAAAGTATATTTCTAGGACAGACATGCTGGCTCATCCCTTAATCCCAGCTACTCTGGAGGCTGATGCAGGCGGATCATAATTTCAAGCTCAACTTGTGTTCCTTAGTTAGACCCTGTCTCAAAGTAAAATTTTACTAAGGGCTGGGGTATAGCTGGGTTGTAGAGCATTTGCCTGATGTATACAAGACCCTGGGTTCAACCCCTAATGCTGAAAAAAATTATATAGTACAGTTCTACCAGCCAGGGTTAGCTTGGCATTTTATTTACAAATCCAAACATATTTTAAAGCAGAAATAAAGCCTGTTAAAGTAAAGAGAAATGAAATGTAATATGAGCAGTTACTGTTCTTGCTAATAGCTGCCCGAGCCAAGCAGCCTGGTAAGGGCTGTGCACGTATTAGCTCACCTGTTCTTACAGAAACCAATGAAACTGGTATTTTCTCAGGTTGTAGATGTAAAGGCTGAGATGCAGGTTAAATAATGTACTTGTGCTCAGGTTGCACATTTAGGAAGTAGCAGAGCTGTTGTTCCGAGGAAAAGCAGTGTTTCAAGAATCTGCGCTCTCATTCCCAGGCCAAGCCTGTCTTTTTATATGGTTCTATGCAAAGCATTTCAATTACAATTTGAATTGGAAATATCAGGCAGTTTATCCATGGGTAATCTGGTTTTGTTTGGCCAAGCTGTGTTTGTAAATCTGGGCTGTGACAGTGATACTATAAAAGGACAATTATACCCTCAAGAAAGTCCTGTGTAAAAAGCCCCTATATATGGCACTTTGCAATCCAGAAAAAAAGTTCCCTTTGTGTATTCCCAGCTAGTGAGATACACTCTTGATATCATGCAATGGGGTCTCTTCACCCCCCCATACACGTACTCACCTGTCCTCATTCTGGAAGAAATATACTTGTTTTGATGCGGTTTCATATCAGGTCACTAACAACTCAAAGCCAAAAAAAAAAAAAAGCATTTAAAGTTCCATAATGATACAAATTAGCAGCGCGAGTGTGTGGATAAGGGCCAAACATGTGGCAGAGGTGATAGGGGCCCCCACGTCCTCATGTTTGCCTCTTTGCTAATAGTGTCACAGGAGCAGAAACGGCACGTGGCAATTTCTGATCGTTTCCAGAAAGTTGCTGAGCTAGAATCCAAGATGACACCATCAAAAGGGATGATATAGGTCACTTAACCTAACTGTCCTAATTTTACAGATGAGAAACTGAGGCCTACTGAGGCGGACACTTGCGTAGAATTGTACCCAGTGGAGTTTGGTTTAGACCTGGGCCATGTAATTCTCATGCTTGGCATTCTTTGTTCTATTTGGGGGAAGCCATATCACCCAGAGGAATAGGAACATGGTGGCCCTGGATCCAGAGAAATGAGCTAGGCCATTATTTTGTCATCTCCAAATGTCTCACCTATTCTGTACAAGGTAAAAGATGCCTTTTGACCCAGTGATTGGAGGAGACATGTCCAGACTGGAAAAAGGCAGGGTCACTAAGTGTCTAATGCTTCAGCAATCTGGGCAGTTTCCCTAAGGGTTGGGTCTCCATCACCCAAAGAGAATGAACCAGTTGGTGAACAAGTAGTGTATTCATAAAGCAAGTAATACTTGCTAAACCTATAGCGGGCTCTCAGATGAATGGAAGGGCTCCAAATTGGATGTATCGCTGCTGCTGCTGCTACTTTTTTTTTTTTTTTTTGGCAGTAAAATTTGGTTCACGTTTAGAAAATGTTAGTTCCTTTTCACGCCCTCTGGGCTGTCCTCTTTAATATGAATGAGCGCTGACATCAGGAGGACTGGCTGTGGCTTCTGCAGGGAAGAGCCAGTATGAAAGTGTCTGCCTGGACTGACTGGAAACTTGTTCTATCTTGGCAGGTTTGGAAGAGGACACACAGAGCAGTTGCCCTTTTTCTTTCCCCGGGGAGCTGACTCGCCAGCAAAGAAGTATGACCCAAGTTTGATGTTTGTGTCTGCCACCCCGAGGCTGAGGGGTCATCTCCTTAGAAGGCGCCGGTACTATGCGTGTTATGAATTGTGTCTCCCTGGCCAGCGATAAAGGAAATGGGAATACCGCCACCGCAGCCGGCTTCATGATTGGGCAGACGTCACCTCCATCTCTTCCGCCTCCTCCACCCCCTCCCCCTCTGCCATGTCCCCAGTCTGGAGGAGCCCTCTCCTCCTCCCCTCCCCCGCCCCCTCCACTCCCCCCTGGACCCCCTCTGGCTCCTCACCCCGACAGCTTCAGCTCCCTGGGGAAGAAGAAGCGAATGAGGAGTTTTTTCTGGAATACCATTCCGGAGGAGCAAGTTCGTGGCAAGGCCAACATCTGGACCCTGGCTGCCAGGGAGCAGCATCACTTCCAGATCGACACGAAGACCATAGAAGAGCTCTTTGGGCAGCAAGAAGACATGCCTAAGCCTTCCCTCCCTAAGAGAGGAGGGCCACTGAGCTCATCCTTCAAGGACGCTCGAGAGGAGGTGAGGCCTGGGGCTGCCCTGTTTTATGCTGGTGATGTGTTTCTGCCGGTCCCTAGGCATCACTAAGAACTAAGGCAAGTGATCGCACCCCACAGATGAGAGGGGGCATCACAAGGAATTGGGCTGAGCAGTGAAGTGTAGGGGATGTGCATGCTGATCTGCTGGTGTCCAGGGGGACCTCAACCTCAGGCAGAAAGCATGCTAGTTGGAAGCCCTTGGTCTGAAGTCTCAGCACCACCCTGTCTCTGGTGCATCTGCTGTAGTTTCCAGGTGGAGCAGTTGCGCTCAAGTCCGGGACTGCTAGCACCCACTGGCACAGGAAGCTTAGCTCTCCTAACCCGGTGATGCGGGCTGAGCTGGAGGGGTGCAGGATCGAGTGGCTTTTACTAAATGACAAGCACTAGAGCTCTTGAGGGTTTTCCCATCCACTTGTCCCTCTACGCGTGTTTTGAGACAGCCTTCACTGCTCAGATCTCTGAATTAAACTGTGGTCGTGGTGGAAGAGAAACTTCCAGAGAGCCGAAGCGTACAGGTGTTTTCAGATAGGCTTTATGAGAAGCACAGTCTCCAGTTAATACTAAATGTTCACTTCAAGGATGGGAAAATAAGCTATTAAACTACAAAGCATTCACTGAAAGCGTGACCCCAGGGCTACAGATCACTGAATATTACAGAACTCAAAATCACGCTGGTCAGTATTCTTAATTTAGACACAGGGTGGAAGTTATGCTACCTTTACTTGCTAATTGAAATAACTAGGAAGTCAGGGATTAGAGAGGAAGAATGCTTGAATGGAAGGAGGGAGGGACGGGGAGAGAGGGAGAGAGAGAAGGCAACATAAATCTTCTGCCTTTTAATCTGTTGTGAAGGAGCGGGAAAAATAGGTCAGCGAGGAGCTGGCTAGATAAGAGGTTGGACAGGGCCCTGGGATGAAGTCTGCGTGCTGTGCATTACTGAGTTCTTGAGCCAGCAGCATTGACCTCTTTTCTCTCTGGCTCAGGAACAGGTCAACTCCTTCTCCTTACTGACTCACTTGAGGCCCTTGGTAAGGCTGGTTGTATGGTTCCCTGTTGAATTCGCTGAGTGTCTATTCATTAAGAAATGCAAGGAACACAGGGATTAGGATTGTGTCTTTGTAAAATAAACCATGCAGTAAATCAGGAAACCATCAGCAGAACTGGGGGGTGCCTTCTTCAGTGCTGAGCACAGGCTTTCCTGTCTCTTCCTTTTGTGCCACGTCCCATTACTCACCCTACCATCTTTCTGACAGTGGAAGGAGCGAGCATTCATTTCCTGGGTACCCCGGCCTTTGCCCCAGCTCCCCACAGAGGTTCTTTATAGTACAGTGGGTCATGTCTGGCCGTTGTCCCCCAGCGCTGCTTGCTGAGCTGAGGATGCTGAGGTTATGATGGGATGAATGCTGTGGGGATGGGCCTGGGTGGAAGGGACCATTTGCAGACATTTGTGATGGAGACTTCCCGGGAGGAAGAGAACATCCTTTCCCAGTTATGGCAGGGTGGAAGTGTCTGTTGCAGTGCTAGAACTGAAACTTACAGAAATGCTGCTCTCCTTGCCTTTCTCCACCCTCGCTGCTTAGGTTGATTTATGCTCCTTCTCCTTTAACGTCTGTTTTTAAGAATTATTTTTTTAAGAATTGTTTTCTCTCTCTCGGTGTTGAGGATTAGACTCAGGGCTTCACGCACGCTAGGGAAGCACTGTCCCTCTGAGCTACATCCGCAGCCCTAATGTACTTTTAATGGTAAAACACGTATAAAGTTTACCACCTTAACCATGTTTAAGCCCACAGTTCAGTGGCATTAAGTACATTAATATTATTGTGTAACCATCTCTAGCATCTTTTCTTTGGGCAGAACTGAAACCCCACTCATTAAACAATAACTGCCCATTCTCCCCTCCCTTCCACCCTTCCAACTCTGTTCTGCTCGCTGCTGCCACGAATTTGACTGCTCTAGGTACCTCATCTAAGTGAGATTGCACAGTATTTGTCTTTTTTGTGACTGGCTTATTTCATGTAACATAATGACCCCAAGGTCACGCATGTTGTAGTGTGTGTCAGAATGTTAAGGCCAAGTCACATTCCACTGTGTGTCTGCACCACATTGTCCTGTCCCTTCACCCACTGATGGACAGCTGGGGATGCTTTCACCTTTTGTGAACAATGCTGCTGCGGACGCTTCATTTCTGACACTTGTAGGACTTACTCTGAGAGACAGCACACTGGGAAGAACGTTGGCATACCTGAGGGTCACAGGATGGTCTGATTTTGCAGCCTTTCTGTACTCGCTTATAAGTAGCTTGGACGGAAGTGCATTCTACATACACCCCCAGAGAACCAAGGTCATTCCAAATCAGTCTCAATATTTCATGTTATCTCCAGCACAGTCAGAAGTATTAGATATTCTTTTTTCAGTGAAAGAATATGGTACATGCTATTTTCTTTCCTCACAGATTTTCTTCGAAAGAGGTCCTAGCTCAGCAGTTATAGAGTCTGACAAAGATCAATAATAAATCTTCCAACTTACCCTGCAGTAAGTGGAGTCCAGGGTCGAAAGTAATAGTCCACACCTCTGTTTGGTGGACTGGAGAATATGCAGGATGAACGTGTTAGGACACAGGCTGTAATTCCAGAGGATCAGATTGTCCCCTTGAAATGTAGTGGCCTCCCACAGAAATGATCTAACTGTATGTGATTGGCTCATACTGGAAAGGGCTTAGAAAGCATTACAAATAAATTCCATTATATTCCAGAAAAAGAATTTGCTAGAATATAGGGAAATTTTTGGTTGGGGAATGGCTGGGTTTAGAACATCACAAAAAATAATAAATTTGAACATTTAGTAGTGGCAAGCAAGGTTGTGAATATTACTATCCTGTGTCTTTGTTACCTAAAAATTAACTTGCAGAAAATACAGGAGTGATAGTACAGTAGTAATTAAGCTTTAATAAAGTAATTGGAGAAAATGCAGATGCATCAGTGGGGATCATAATGAAAGGACTCTGCTCAGAATCACCTTCTTTCCTGAGTCTGCTGATCTCATCTGAGGAGCCTGAAGCTCCATCCGACCCTGACAGATCTCCGTCAGTCTGCACACGTTTGTGACTGCCTGTAGGGTTTGAGCAGCTCTTAAGGGCAAGGATGTGCCTTAGTTATTTGGTTTGCTCCAGAGCAATTAAAGGTAAAGGTAACTGAGGGGGGCAGAACTGAAAAAGGAACTGTCTTTCCAGTTGTCAAGAGGTCAAAATTGGAGTTCACTCAGAACATGTAAATACTGACGCGTTTGCCATCATTCTCTGTGGTGTCCATAACATGATACTAAATGCACATTGAGTAAGTAACTGGAAAGAGAGAGGGGAAGAGAGGACAGAAGAGTAGAAGGAAAGATGATTGCTTTTTCTACATTTATGAGGAGTGATGTTTTACTCTCCCATACTGCCATGGAGGAATCCTTTTCAATTATTGTTATGATTCTAGAGCAGTCCTAAAATTCTGGGGCATGGTCCTAACTCAGACCTGTAGATCTAGAAAGAGTACCTGACTGATTGATTGATTCATCAGTTGATTTTGCAGCACTGGGAGTTGTTTTGGATTTCAAGACAAGGTCTCCCTAAGTTGCCCAGGCTGGACTCAAAAACTAGTGCTCCTTCTGCCTCAGCCTCCCAGCATGCTGGAAATACAGGTACGCACCACCACGCCTCGCTTAAATTACTACTTTCCTAAATGAACTTCAACTAGGCCCCCATTTTTCCCCTAAAACTGGGGGAGAACAATTTCTAATAACCAACCAAAAATAAAAAGGTAAGACACCATCAAAGACCAAAAGCTAGGTTTATGTCAGATGATAGAGGGAAATAAATCTTTGCTATTCAGAATTAGAAATCAGATCAAAATAGCCACTATTTAGTGACCCTTTAAGAAGGTAATAAAGCCCCTTTGGCTGTTTGTTCTTTTTTTTTTTTTTTTTTGGCGGTACCGGGGATTGAACTCAGGACCCTGTGCCTGCTAGGCAGGCGCTTATTCCACTGAGCTATATCCCCAGCCCAAATTTGAGCTATTCTTTTTTTTTTTTTTTTTCCGGTACTGGGGATTGAACTCAGGACCCTGCGCTTGCTAGGCAAGCGCTTATTCCACTGAGCTATATCCCCAACCCTCCCTTTGGCTGTTGAAACCAAATGGGTTAGAAAGTCTTCCTGGAGGACATTATGGCAAGTGAAATAAGCCAATCTCCAAAGGGCAAAGCATGAGTCTACTTAATAGGAGGGTTTTGCATAGTCACATTGGTAGAGACAGAAAGCAGAGAGTGGTGGTCTAGGGCTGGGAGCAGAGGATGCGGAGTTGGTGCTTAGTGTGTACAAAGCTTCAATTTTGCAAGATGAAAAGGTTCTAGAACCGGGCATGGTGGTGCACACCTGTAATCCCAGCACCTGGTAGGCTGAGGCAGGAGGATCGCTGTGAGTTTGAGATCGCCTAGGCTACATAGTGAGTTCAAGCCCAGCCTGAACTACATAGTGAGACTCTGTCTCAAAAAAAGAAAAAAAAAAGAAAAAGTTCTGGAGATGGATGGTGGTGTTGGTTACAAAACAGGGGGAATGTGTCTAATCCCCCTGGATTGTGCACTTGAAAATGGTCCCGGTGGTAAATATCCTTTGTAATTCACCACCTCTAAGAAATTTCTTCTTCCTGGGAGGCAGATGTTGAGAGAGTTGAAGGTCAGTGAAACTGCGAGGACTGTGCTATGGAACCAAGCCGAGCCATTGCAGGGATGGCCAACCAGAGGCGGGGTGTCACCACCCTTCAGGCCTCATCTGGGGCAGGTCTGTGAGGCTCACTCAGTGTCGCAGAGGACATCAGAACCACCCAGCCACGGATGATCCTGTTGGGGACATTGTTCTTATAACCAGGTCCCCTTCACATCTCATGGGAAACCCTTGAGCTGCATGGAGCATGGGACCTGATATCCTCTGACGTTTACAGCTCCCTGTCCCCCGCTGTCCTGTGGGGCCGGTAGTGGCATGCACTCTGCCATCCATCCCCTGGTCCTGCTAATACAGCACTGACTGTGGTGACCGTGGTTCCTTCAGCATGGGTAGAAGGGTGGCTTATGGTTGGTAGGAGCTGGTGAAAGAGGGGTGGCAATACATTCCCGGTGAGGAGGCTGATCCCCGTTCTGGAGCAGTTCAGCTCCTCCGACTTCTCAGCTTGTGCAACCAGTAGGCCTGGACACAACCCCACAGGCAGGTGCCACTGCCTAGATGACTCCAGAACTCCACCCAGTCCCGCCTGGATTCACTGCCAAGCGGGTGTTTGCAAAGTGAGACCTGCGGGAGTCAATGACACCTATAGTGATAACCCTCTTCAAAGGAGTTTAACAAACGCTTTACAACAGCTCTGAGGACCAGTGCGATAAGGTAGGAAAGAGAGAGAGAGACTCCTCAGGGACTGGGCAGATCTGGGGAGATGCAGGGAGAGGATGGGACCGGCCCGGGGTGTCCTCGAGTGTTTCACTGTCATATTGTTTGGGTGCAGTGTTGGGCTCTGTTTTCTCTGGAAGGGGCTCGGTCTCGGTTGGCTCAGGCTTTTCCTTAGGGAGCCAGTGTGCTGCTGCTGTGTGGACCACGGCCCCTGTGCAGTGAGGACTGGGCTGGAGAGAACACACAGCTTGGTGGTTACCAGGGGCCTCAGCTAGGCACCATGGATGGTTCCTTTCTTCCTTTCTCCTTTTTTCTGCCAGGGGTTGAGTACAGGGCCTTCTCACTGAGCTGCCTCCCTCGCCCTTTTTAATTTTTTTTTTTTAACTTTGAGACAGTGTCTCACTGAATTTCCAGATCACCCAGGCTGTGTCCAAACTTAGGTACCTCCTGCCTCAGGCTTCCAGAGGGCTGGGATGACAGGAGTGCACCATGGTGCTCAGCTGGATGGCCGCTTTCTCCCAGTGCATTCCTGTGGAAACCTCCATTGGGAGGACCAAGCTGGTGGGGGACGCTCACCCCATCTCTGTAGGAGACTGCCTGAAACTCCCAGGAGCCAGAATGAGGAGGTGTTTGAGTGACCTGGGTGGCACTTCTGTTTCGTACTGCATTGGGAAGGTTATAATATCTCTGAAGCTCAGTTTCCTCATCTGTCAAATAGGAACAATAAGAGTTATGATTTCCATCACTTTGCCAACAACAATAGCTGTGGACCTAGGCCAAGTGTACAGAGCCCTGGAGCTTGGAGGGCTGGACAGGATGCGGAGGGCTGCCGTCAAGGTGAAATACTGCAGGAGATGGCAAGTGCATGTGAGGACTAGGGAGCAAGTCCCTCTGTCCTCGATAGGAGCGAATGCAGAGGGGGCTGGTCAGCTGTGTGTGTGGCTGGATCCCTAGATGTCTCCATACTCGGGACCTTTTAATTTATGAATTATAATGTTGAACATAATTTTCTGTTTTAACAAGTTGAGATTCCTCTTTCTGGTGTGAGCTTTCCTCTTTAAAGGGAGTTAGCTTGACAGGTTTTATTTCCTCCTTTCTTTCTTCCTCCCCCTCACTCCTTCCTTCCCAGTGAACTTGAACAGCATCCCCTAGGTAGGGTTCTAAGAAGGACTCTGCTTTTCCAGCTTGGAGGTTTGTTTTATGGCTGGCAGGTGATTGTGTTAACATGAAATAAACTCCTAGGTTAGTAAAATAATGCGATTGTTTAAGATTAGTCTTCAAAAGAAGGCAACCATGCTGCTGTAAAAATGTAACCTTATGGCCAGGAAATGACATTAACATTGGTTAACAGTCTTGCTGCCTGTAAACGAAGAAGCAAACCCAGAGAACAGGAATTTAGCCTGAAACCTGATTCCCTTTTGTTCACAATGAATCACATACACTTGGAAAGGAAGAGCATTATAGCAACATTCCTGTTTCACTGAGTCTCCCTTTACCAAAAACAAATGGAAAACACTGCAGTAGCTTTAGGTTATCATCCCTCCAGCATCCTGGATATTCACTTCCAGAGACAGAAATGGCTTCTGTATATAACAACCAAAAAGATTCCAATTGTCAGTCTGGTAAGATCCTCCCAAGTGTTAATTTTGAAGAGTTAAAACCTATTGTAGCCCAAATCTGGCTTTTGACAGTAATTAGAATCGCTGTACCATATTTCATTGATTCACAAGATGATATATTGTAAGATACATCCTGCTCCAGAGATGATAAATCATGAAAAGAAATTATGTGTCTTAGACTTGGTGAAATACATACAGCACAGGAATTTTTTAAAATGCAAGTAAAAAGGCTGGGGATGTAGCTCTGTGATAGAATGCTTGACTGTCAAGACAGGGCCTGAATTCTGTCCCAGCACTGCAGGAAAAAAAAATTTGCATACATAAAATGTAGGACATTTCCTCCTAAAAGTACTACTGGACATGTAATAATCTTTTTTCAATAAACAAAATTTTTTCTTTTAAAAACAAACTGGGAACTTTATGATGTTTCTGAAAATAATAATATTGGCCCTTTCCATCTGCAGATGGGGTTGGGGCCTAATTTGCAACATTCTCATATTTGCAGTATACTCCGTTTTTCTCAGTTCAAATGTAAGGTTCTTGCTGTCCTGATACATCTGTTTCCAAGTGAAGGAAATGACGAAGGTTGGGGAGATAATTTGACATTCACAGAGCTATATTAGCTGCATCTTCTGATCAACAGATTTATTTATTTTTTTTTTTTCAACAGATTTATATATCGGTAATTATTTCTCTTATAAATTAGTATTGTACTTTGCAGGCTTCCATTCTCATCTTCTCTCCAGCTATTTTTATTTGTGCTTTAATAATCTTACGTGTTTCTGTTTTTTTCCAGGTTACCATCCTGGATGCAAAACGGAACATGAACATTGGGATATTTCTTAAGCAATTTAAAAAGTAAGGTTTTGGCACATGTTTGAAACTTTAGTCATACCCAAGATGCCACCATCAAACTCTGTGGGTGACCCAACCAAAGCTGATGCTCTGATATAAGTGAAAAGTGTTCCTCCTACCTTCAGATCCTTCTTGTACACCAGGCTTCATGAGTCCACATGTGCCTGTCACATGCTACTGTGAAAGTCTAGTGGCTTCCACTGAGAGAGACTTGCTGGGGCGTCCATTCAAGCCATCATCTCAGGGAAATTCTAGCCTCTTATGTGGAGGAGGTTGGACCCAGGAAGTGAATACCTGTTAGATTCTCAAAGGGAGGGCGGCACAGGAATCAGTGAGAGCAGACGAGATTGTCTTTCTCCCCCCAGAGAAGCTGCACAGTAGTGGTTGCTACAAACCCAAGGGTGGTTTTCTGTTTGGGGGGTTAGGGACTCTGAATATTTTTCCACAGTGGGGCTACCCTGAGCCCTCCACACTGGGAAGAAGGCAGGGTGGAAAGAAGGGTGGGGCTTGTTTTAATTCCCACTGGCTTGTGTCCCTCTTGGCGCTCTCCAACAGACATGACACGGAATGTGGTTCGTTATCTCTTCAAGGTCTCCGCAGTCCATCGTAGAAGATATTCATCAAGGAAAGAGTGAGGATTATGGATCAGAGACCTTGCGAGAATTTCTTAAGCTTTTGCCCAAGTCAGAAGAGGTAATACGTGTGTGAGCTTCGGGTGTCATGAGTGATGGTAGCAGCTTTAGGCTTTTAGGAGTGCCAGAACTCACAAGGGAAGGGCCCTGTCCCACCCAGAGATACGCATTTTCTCACATAAACTGAAAGCAAGGAGAGAGAACCAGGCTCAGGGAGTCACAGAATCTTGGTTCAAATCAAACTATGTCTTAATTAGGAAACTTGGGCAAGGTTCTCCACTGCTGTGAACTTAAGTTTCCTTCCCCATAAAATGAAAGTCATGACCCTGAGCTCACCAGGTTGTCAAGGGGAGTAACCCCTGGTGATGCGTCCTTCATGGTTCTTGACACATGTGAACTCAATAAATTTGAGTTTTCTTTTTCCATCATCTAGATATGACCTTTGCCTAGGGTGAACCCAGGTTATTTTATACTGCTCTACTACATGTGCTTCAGGGAAAAAAGGAAAAAAAAGAACCACTTTTGGATAAAGATGCTGTATAAGTTAGGAGAGGTAGGTAAGCTGTTAGTACATGGTGTGTATACATAATTGGCCGAAAGATGAAAATTACCGTGGTAGATAAAAAGATACCTATTTTGTTTGGACTGACCTGAAAGTATTGAATGGTTAGGAGCTCAGTAAGGAAAAACAGAAAAATGATTTGATATGTATTTTTTTTTCTTTTTGGTACCAGGAATTGAACTCGTGACCTCAGGCTTGCCAGGCAAGCGCTTATGCCATTGAACTATATCCCCGGCCCTTGATAGGTATTTTTGAAGAAAAATTCAATAAGAAGTTACTGAAATGTGTGTAGTTATAAATATTTAAGTAAAATGGTATGGAATCTTATAAAGCTTTTAAAGATTTGCTAAGTAAAAATGAAGATTTTTATAAATAAGAGGTCATGATGACTCTCCATATAAATCCTACTCCTCACACATGGCCGCTCTCTGCTCGTCCCACTCTTTTTCCCAGACATAATTTATGGGATTTAAGTGCCATTAATAATAAGAGAGAGATTTGTGCCTTTGCTTTGACATGGACCCGTGTTACGTTCACGATGCCAGGTGAAGGATGCTGGTGTGTGACTGGAGACTCTGAATATCTAGGTTTATCTAATAACCTGAGGCTTTCTCCCTACCTCAGGTTTTCTGTTCGCAAATTAAGTGTAATTTACCTAAGCCCAGATTAATGAATGGCATTTAGTAATGTTAGGGAAGAGACTTAAAGTCTTAAAGAAAAGATACCTTGGATCTTAATTTACCGTGCCTTACATGCTGAACAGTCTCTAATCTTGCCTTTTTTTTTCTTTTTTGTCAAGAGTAGGAGGTTCATGATCTTTGTTAGGATGCGTAAGATTTGATTCATATGAGTTGTAAAAATTTATTTGCATTTGGCTTAGGGGTATAGTTCAGTGGTACCATGCTAGTCTAGCATCTGCAAGGCCCTGAGTTCGTGTGGGTCTTTGTTTTTTTTGTTGTTGTTGTTTTGTTTTTGCTTTCTTTGCTTACAAAATCTCATTCCTGCCTGGGCTTTTCCCCTGACGAGGATTGCTTTTCATGCCCACTCCTAACTGACCTCATCATTTTGTTAAGTGAGGATCAAGTTTGATAGTACACGTGAAAGCGCTCTGCAAAGCTCTCACCGCCTAACTAAATGCAACTTAGGCCTGAGGGAGGCTGCCAGCTTTGCCCTGCAAAGAGATGGGAGAGTGAATACAATTTTCTTAATACCTTCATTTCGCATGTGAAATGCCCAGGTGACTAGGAAATGCAAAGGGGTTTTCAGAGAAGCAGATGAGCTGGCAAGCCCTTACATTTTATAGAGTGTGCTCTCTCTCTCTGGAGCTGCATGTGGGACATGGCTGGGAAGGAACTGTGTGCAGGGGCTAGATGAGGAGACCCACTGAGCTCCACTTTGTATCCCTGAGGCTGCGGGGTGCTGTCACTACCTGAGGTGCAGCACTGGCCTGGCCCCTCACACACCTCACAGCCACCCGCGGCCCACAGCTGTTCCTTCTGTTTTCGTTCCTGCCCTTGGCTTCAACCCACCACACCCTCCACATCCCTGGAGCTTCCTGCAGCAGAAACACCCTGACCAATGTCCCTGACAGAACCAGCTGGGCGTCAGTGCTTGTGGGAGGGAGTCACGGAGACAGCTGAATCTGCTGTGACTGATGCCTGCTGCTAGGACAGAGTGACCCAAGGCTGAGCGCTTGGAGACCTGAGGCACTGCCTAGACTCAGGGCTGCCCTAGAGCCCCCGGATCTCCAAATGCAGCTAGAGAATGAGGGCGAGGTCAGGGAGGAAGCAGAGCCAGGGAAGAGAGATTTAGGAACAGGAACGTGGCAGAAATGCGCCAGTAAGTGCGTAAGTGTGTCCACAACCTCCTGTCCCTAAGCCTCAGAAAGTGCTGTACTTTCTGTGCTCTTGGCCAGCACAGGCAAGGCTGAACACTTACTGACTGCCCTCCTGTGCCAGCCACCGGGCAGGGCAAAGTGGATAAAGTGGTAACATACTGAAAGTGCTCAACCCGGGGCCTGAGGCAGAAAGTCAGTCAGTCATAGCTGTGATTATCCGCTGTATTTTTCTCATTTGATCCTTACTGCTGCATTGTCAGATGCTCCTTGTTTCATGGATGAGAACCACGGCTCTCACAGGTTATAGGGCATCACGTGCATGGTGACAGGCAGGGTGGAGTTGACCCAGGGTGATTCTCTGGCCCTGCAGCAGTTCCTTCTGCTGTGCTCAGCCACTTCCCTGGGAGAAAGGAAGGGCGAAGGTTGCCCGGACTTCACCCCCAGCCGTGGGGCCTCTCATCACCTCTGCTGTTACCCAGCACTGGTGTGGGTGAGCGCCACCCAGAGAATACTGTAATCTTATCAGCATGCTGCACATATGAGCAGAAACAGCCCTTTTCTCTCCTGCCTGCTCGGCTAACAAAGCCCGCCAAAGCCAAGGTTAATTTGTTGTCAGGAATTTCTCTGCCCTTCACCATGAATCTTTGATCTGGCAGGTTTGCTCATCCTTCCGCCAGTGTGTGTGGTTAACCCTTGCAGAGGGAGGAGGTGGCCCTGGACCATGAGCCCTAAATGTTTTCTTGTCCTCCCGCCAAGGGCCTGTGCCAGGGTGGGAGTGAGGAGGAGCCCCCCAAACCCAGACCCTTCCCTGCCAGGGCTGCTTTGAGATACTTCCTGTTCTCTGTGGGAGCAGGAGGAGTTGCTTCCTCGGGACCCTGTGTGTGTGTGTGTGTGTGCGCGTGTGTGTGTGCGTGCCTGCATGCACACACACAGTGCTGGAAATGAACTCAGGGCTTCACACATGCCAATCCCACACTCTGCCCCTGAGTATTTTTATCACCTCTTCCTCCCTTCCTCCTTTGCTCTGCTGCTGCTGGGAGGGAAGTAAGGTGGCTCGGGGCTTCTGTGGGGTGGGTGCATGTGTGGCAGTCCTGCCATTCCGAGACCACTGGTTGAATCACGCTAGGTATGTGGGTCTCAGGGAGCGCACTCCTATGACCAGGACAGAAACTGGGTGCAGCAAGGGTCACACTGAGCATCTTTCAGCTCAGCCAGCAAAACTGTTGAACAAAGTTTAATAAGGGTTCTTTGATAATGGTAGAATACATACTAATTACAGGGTTAGCTCCCCTCCCTTTGACTGGCCTACCATTGGGAAGGTAGGATAATCCCTCTTAATGAGCATAAATCTCACTTTGAAATAGAATGAAGAACCTCACGCATGTGTTTAAATGAAATATTGTCTTCCCATCACCATCTTCCTGAGATCCATAAACATTTCCAGCCTTTCCCATAAGTGAAGGAGATAAAGCGTTGCTCCATTACAGTTTAGCCCATGTGTAATAGAAATATTTACAGAGCTTACTTAGCTTGGTCTGTTCTTGCTCTTTAGGCTGGAGTCAGGGCTGTTATTTTCAGAAGCTATGATTGCCGCAGAGAGGGTCATCAGTGCATACAACCTCATCTGCCCCCACCCGTGTATAGCGAACGGTTTGGCTCTGCTTCAGAAGGGGTCAGAATTCACCCCAGAGATTCTCAGCTCAGAATAAGGCACTGATTCACTTTTAGCTCCACCAGAGATGCCAGGTACCTTTACATTTAGGAAACCGAAGATGGTAAATTCACTTTGGGGCTTTGCACATAGGGCAAATACAATTTTTAAATTATCTTTTTTTTTTTTTGCACCTGTTAAAAAAAAAGATTGGGGTGTGACATGATGACAGTACTTGCTTTGAATGGGCAAAGCCTTGTGACAGCACTGGGAAAAAAGTCTTAAGAACCAGACTTACTACTAGGGTGTGAATGTGCACTATTCTTTGCATTTTCAAATAATTAAAGTAGATATTTCAGTTTGTGGGTCCTTGAAAATAAAGTTCTTGGGTTTGTCCCCCAGTATCCCAAAAAGAATAATTTAAAAGTGGTAGGAGCTGCACTGGGGGTGTAGCTTAGTGGGAGAGCGTTTCCCCGGGATGCAGGAGGCCCTGAGTTCCCTGCCCAGCTCCACAATCATAAGGGCAGCAGCGAGTGCTTGTTGACCACAGTCCTGTGAAGATGGGCCATGTGCATTCTCCACTGACAGCAGCCAGGTGCTACTTTCCATAGAGAGCGTTGTTGGAAGACTGTCTAGTAGCAGGGGCCTTGGCAGGGGTTTTGCCGTTGGCTAGCTCCAGTTTTGTGTGCAGGGAAGGTGTGACTACTGCATTTTGAGAACTTTCTTTCTGCCGCCACCTCCTCTTGCTAGCTGCTAGCTATAGGCCTATGTTAGAAGTTCCCTTTCTTTTCCTTACTACAGTGGAAGGGATATTTTTGGTCTAAAAGCTTTTTTTTTTTACAAAAGCAATGCATGTTCATAGTAGGCGTTTCAGTAAATATAAACGAGCAACAAAAGACAGTAGTTGTCACCTGCACTCCTGTCACCTAGTGCCTGAGGAACCTTTTAGTCTTTTTCCTGTGTGTGTAGGTGGTGTGTGGAAGGGTTGGGGGGCTGTACACACCTTTGGGGAGTTGGACACACCTTTTATTTCTTAAATTTGCAGAAATAGGATGCTGCTGTACATGCTATTTTTTAACCTTTTTTTGTAGGAGGAAATAATTTTTTTACTATTTATTTTTTATTAACATCGTATTTTTTTAAATTTTATTTTAAAGAGAGTAGGAAATGAGAAAAAGAGAAAAGAACGATAGCAGCATACCAGCATCACAAACATAAACAAACCAAGGCAAGAACATTTAAAGTGACACAGGGTTTCAGGACAAAATAATATGAATTAACAGTGCTTGTTATATTACATATTGTTATCTTCAACATTGTATTTTTGATTAACACTGAGTGTGATATTTCAACACATGCACATGACACAATGATCAAACCCAACCTCGCTTGGCAGCCACTAGTAATCACTGTTTTACATTCAGGTCCTTTTTCTTTTCAGCTTCCACGTGTGAGAGCAAACCTGGGGTTCTTGTCTTTCTGTGTCAGGCCTATTTTTCTTAGTGTAATAGCCTCCAGTTTCCTCCATGTTTCTTCCACACATGGGATTCCAGTCTTCTTGCTGGCTGAATAATTTACCACTGCATATATATATGCAGCATGTATGTGTGTGTGTATGCAGTGTGTGTGTATATATATACATACATATATATATATATATATATATATATATATATACACACACACCCACCATGCTTTCTTCATCCACTTCCCAGAGGCCTAGGTTCTGTGTCTTGGCTATTGTGAATACTGCTATACAGCATGGGGGGCGGATCTTAATGTTGATCGTTTAATTGTTCAACCAACTTCCCTTTTTACCTTCCTGCGGGAAAGCCAACATATTCTTACTTCAAGATATGGTAATCCGGGCTGGGGTGTGGCTCATTGGTAGAGCACATGCTTCATGAGTTCAGTCTCCAGCACCACAAAAAATAAATACATACATACATAAATGACATATCATGGCACATCCCGTAAACTATTATTTGTAAAGTGGAATTGGGCTGCAAAAAGCTCAGTGTTCGACCTTACCCCAGTCTAAGTATTTTATATCTAAAGTACTTGATAAGAGTTTTTTTCACTTACGACTTAAAGGAGCATGTTATAATGACTCTCCCTCTTCATTCTTCTCCCAAACAATGTTTGCACATCCGGATTGTGGTGCAGGGGAAATCGTCAGCCTTGGCGCTGATCCTTTCTCCGAGCTGCCTTTTAGTAGCCCTCCTGAGAGTCTAGTGGCTCCAGCTTGGTTTGTTTGGGACTCTATGTCCTCCATCTAAATAAGTGTCACCAGCTCCTCTCCTTCACATTTGTCCATTTCTTTCTTTTGAAAAATAAAGCAGTAGGGCTGAAGGCATAGCTCAATGAAGGAGTGCTCACCTAGGTTCCACCCCCCCCATACCAACTCCTGCACCACAGAAAAAACATTTTAAGTGGTAGATGTAGAGATACTCTTGTAAGTCTTTTTTAAATGTCTGCATTTTTATTAACTTTAGCACTGAGAGCCTCTTTTCTTTGAAGGCTTCTAAGAGGATGTGTAAAATAAATAAACTAATCATGAATAATTTTTTTTCTTTGCCCTCTTCCCATTTGCCTTTTAGGTAAAGAAGTTAAAAGCCTTCAGTGGTGATATGTCCAAGCTCTCCCTGGCGGATTCCTTCCTCCACTGCTTAATTCAAGTGCCAAAGTAAGGACAGCCCACCGCTTCTTCGTCTTTACAAAGTCAGACTTTTAAACAGACGTTGAATTCTACAGTCTTACCTTGTATTTTTCAGCTATTCACTTCGGATTGAAGCCATGGTGCTAAAGAAGGAATTTTTACATTCTTGTTCTTCTCTGTACACCGATATGGCAATTTTAAGAAGTGCTACAAAAGGTAAGCAAACACATGGTCCTCCCTAGACTTCGTTTCCATTCACTTTGGTACCAGGTTTTTAAAACAAATTCAGCCGAAATTAGAAATGGAAAATCCCATGTATGATATACTAAAAAGGGAAGTGAGCTATTACTAGGGTTGCATTTAAAGTTTATTTCCATTTTTTTCTCCTTTTGAATGTCAATTTGCATATTATCTTCCCATGAAAGAAAGTTTCTTTTAGCTCAGGCACCAGGGTAAACGTGCTCGCTGCAGCTTGCTCTTCTCCTCAGCTTTCGGTGTGTGGTACACGTGTGCAGTGTGATCTGTAGTGTGTGTGTGGTAAATGGGGCGTGTGTGCGTACATGTGGTGTGTGCATATGGGCATGTAGGTATGTGACGTGGCATGTGTGCATGAGCTGTGTAGAGTGTGTGTGGTATATGCTGGAGATGCACAAAGCCCAGATTGTCAGTGGCTGATCCCCGGAGCCTCAGGACTCTGGTGACCTCCTCTTTCCTGGGCCTCAGCACCGTGACGGTGGGACTCCTTCCAGAGTCCCAAGGCTCCTGTCCTATGCTGTCCTACCACATCACCTCCAGAGTCCAACATCTGTGGGCTCTTTCTGTTGAGATGAGTTGGTCCTTTTCACTTCCTGGAGTGGCTTGGAGTTACTGCTCAGGCCAAGTGCTGTCTGAGTTGCTCCCCCATCTCGCAGGTAGGCCAGGCTGCGTTTCCAGCCCTCAGTATCCACAGTGGCCTCCATGCGGGCCCCTTTTCCACCCTTACCTGCCCACACCTTGGCACCTGCCTGATGCCTCCTTGTTATGGCCTGGATTTCTAGCACGTGTTTATATAACTCTTTAATTTGGTTTTCCTATTTGGTTGCTCTGGATAGTACAGAGAAAGAAGTTTTCTCTTTGACCCACTGCTTTCTTCATTCCACGATGGAAGTCACAGTACAGTGTCTCACAGGCTATTGCACATACCAAGCTATTGCAGCAGCTTGAGGAGGATTGTGCTTCCTGTTCAAATGGCAGTAGAAGAAATATGCATTCATATTGAGCAATGCAAATTGTGAGCATGAAGGAAACTGTTCTTATCTGGGTCACCTTCCCAAGCTGGCCTTCTTAGATAACAAAATGTAGGCAGTGATCCAAATGCAATTTTTTCCCCATACTGAGGATTGAACCCAGGGGTGCTCTACAACCGAGCTACATCCCAGCCTGTTTTTAGTTTTTTAAATTTTGAGATATAGGGTCTTGCTAAGTGCCCCACATTACCTTTGACCTTGTGATCCTCCTGCCTTAGCCTCCCAAGTAGCTGAGGTGATAACTGTACACTACCATGCCTAGCTCAAGTGTTTTTTTGAATGTAATAACAGACTTACTGGAGAACAGTAACTTGAAACTGTCGTTGCTAACACATTATTTATATATAACTTTCTTCTTAGCTTGTCAGATAAATTTAAAATCTTGAACTGTTTTTCTTTACATAAATGTACATTAACAAGGTGTTAAAAAAGAATCCCTTAGCAATATTATAGTGATAAGTTCCTTTTTAAAGCTTCTAGACAACCCAAATGAAATGTACAGCTTTGAATAAAATGCAAGAAGTTCTGGATGGCAGCCCCATGGTCTGTGCTTTGCAAATTATTTACACATCATTCCAGGCTGTTTATTTTTTATCTCTTCATAACTCATTGGCTAAGCAAAATGTTGCTTGCTAGTCATTTTCATATTGCATAAATATAGTCTCTAACGGAAGTAGATACATAGAAAGAAGTACAGAATAACACTTGAGGAGTAAAAAGTTAATTCCTGTAACACAGAATACTGGCTTTCAGTAGGCTTTTGTGTTTTCCACTACACGAACATCTTCATGATTGAACCAGTTTATGATGCTTAACTGTCCCGCATGTTTGATCTCCAGTTAAACACTAGGGCGGGATGGCCAGTGGCAAACGGTTCCTCTCCAACACTGCAGAATGTGCTACCTACTTTCGTTTTCAGTCTTGGTTCACAGTGTAGGGTCAGAGCTTGTCTGAGCTGGATGTGCCACCTGTCTAGGTGTGATGGGGCTTCTCTAAGGCACTGTGTTCTTTTTGACAGAGCTGATGTCATGTGAGGCGCTGCATTCAATATTACACTTGGTGCTCCAGGCAGGGAATATCATGAATGCAGTAAGTAAAATCCCAAACAATTTAAAAAGCAGTGTTTCCTGCTTTATCAGTCTTTGAGGGATAATGTATTTCTCTCTTTTGCTTTGTCTTCTTTAGGGAGGATATGCTGGCAATGCAGTAGGATTTAAACTGTCTTCTTTGCTCAAATTGGCAGACACTAAAGCAAACAAACCTGGGATGAACCTTCTGCATTTTGTTGCTCAGGTAGGCAGATGCGGTTAACGCAGAGGGGAATGGTGATGAACTCCCGCTGAGGTGGTGACATTTTTCCCAGGCGGGAGGTGGTGGCCACATTTGGAAAGGGCCTGGTGAGCTCCAGGGAGGTTCTCTTTCCTTCTTCAAAGATCCCACGGTTGCCTGCCCACAGGTCCAGGGTTGGGGCAGGGCAGGGAGTCAGGTTAGGGAGACAGAGAGGTGGGGGAAGCCTGTCAAAGAGATTCAGATGCCAGAGGTGGTTTTCATGCTTTAGCAATGGGGAACCAGCAGAAGTCTGTGCACAGGGTAAAGGCATAGTCGGGGGTTTTGATTTGAGGAAAATAAAGCACTGTGGAGGCTGGGCTGGAGCGGAGAGAGCAGCGGAAACAGGAAGGTCTGTGTGGGAACTGGCTGTATGTGGTGAGAGTGGCAAGCAGACACAGAGTGGAGGACTGGGTCTTGAAACAGTTCAGAGGTGCAGCTGACCGGGTCTGGGACTGGTTGTGTGCAGAGAGATTACCTTTTTTTCCCTTTGTGACCCATGTATTCCTCGCTACTGTTACAGTCATGACAAGCAGTGGGATCTGACCCAATCCATGGTGTACACATGCGCGTGTATGCGTGCGTGTGTGCGTACTTGTGCAGGCACTGTGGATGGAACCCAGGGCTTGTACATGCTATGCTACTGTAGTGCTCTGCCACTGAGCTACCTACCCCTTCAGCCCATAGCTTGTTTCGCAAGGGCTTTTTAACACTAGAATAACTAGATTCAGGGTGAAAAATTCAGTCCACTCCCTTTTAATTACTGTTGCAATTAAATATTCGCAGCAGTTACAGTGACTTGCCTTTCTTTCTGGAATCCCCTCATTTGGACACTTGTGAGAGACATAGCTTTATGCTGGGGAGGAAGCCACTTGCGTGCTTGTGTTGAGCGTGACCTCTAGCATGAACAGAACGGGGAGATGCTGACTGTCCTTTACTAGCGATACGTCCTCAGACAAGTTACGTAAGCTTTAAGCCCTTAATTTCTTCATGTATGGATGGAGGTAGTGGTAACTTACCTCAAACTCAGGTAATTGAGAGGGTTGGAGGAGATGAACCCATAAAGTGCTTGGTTCAGTGTTCGGCTTATGGCAAGCACTCCACAAATAATACATACTGCTAATATTCCTCAGAAGACAAAGACCATCTTTACCTCAGTACTTGAGATACCTCAGTACCTTTTGGCTTTGGTTTGGTTTGGCTTTTGGGTGGGGGGTGCTAGGACCAAACCCAGGGCCTCCCACATTGCTGGGCAGGTGCTCTGCCACTGAAATACACCCTAGGTCCTCAGTGCTTGATGGAAAATTTAATTTTCCAGGCATTAAGAGAAAGAATAGTGCGCTTATCCAGCGTGGATTACAGGCCATCTTGTGGCAGAGCTCATTCGGGTCCTTCTGTCTAGTTGCTTTCTGTCCCTTGGTCCCTGCCCTGCAGGGACATCTGAGTCTCACTGCCTCCTGCTCAGCCTCCCAACAGATGAAGAATCCAGACCCCGCCATGACTTGTGTTCCTCCTGGGTAAACTCAGTTTGCAAACTGGTTGAACAGCTGATGGTATGTCAGTCGTGTCAGGGCATACTCAGAGGAATGGGCGGTATTCGGCAGAATGTACTGGATTCCCTTAGAGACAGTGGGCTGGGCTCAGCAGCCACCTCTTTCCACAGAGTTTCAGTACACACGAATTGTATTTCATGTCACCATCAACTGCCCTGGGAAGTTAAATGTATTTTGAGAGTCAAGGTATTCTGATAAATCTTACTAAGACTATCAGAATTCATGTCTCATTGATTCGCTGTGAATATAGCAAGCTGAAAAATAAGCAACAATTATAAGGTTCCTTTAAGTCCTAAGAAAATTATTTCCTTCCAGTTCTACCCATCAGGTGAGAGAAAATTCTGTTTTTGTTCCAGGAAGCCCAAAAGAAGGATGCCACCCTTCTAAACTTTTCAGAAAAGTTGTGTCACGTTCATGAGGCTGCTAGGTAAGCAAGGAAGACAGAATTAAGTTGTCAACGCCTTCTCAGCAAACTGCTGAGTAGTAACAACTTTTGGATTCAAGTTTGAAATTTAAAAATATTGTTGCGTTGGACTTGGAGACTTCTTTTCACTCGCTTAAAGTAGTGTGTTTGTGTATATGTGCGCCTGTGGAATCTAGGAGTTCTGAAGTTATTTCAAAAAATACTGCTGAAGAAAGTACTTTCGTCTATCCTCATGAGTATCGTCAATATTTAAAAAAAAAAAAGTGTGGACGGAGAACTTCAAATCCCTCCACACCCAAACGATAGAGTTTGAACAACACAGCTTATTAGCTCCGTAGTTGGTCTGGATCAGTTGAGTTTTCAGGGCCATCCATCACTGTTTGCTTGTAGGATCTAACATGGTACATTTATTTTTTATTGCATTAAAAGGGGTTGGAACCAGACCAAGAGCTGTGAAAGTATTTGATTTTAAATTAGTCACTCCACTGTACAGAGAAAGTGTCTATCAAACACAATGCTCTAAATACATCATCCTAATGCGCTTCTAATCCTCACATTGATGCGTACTTTAATATAGTTACAACCTGTGCATAGGTACTATTTCAAGTTCTGTGCTTTTCGACTTATGACACATACCCACACATCTCAAGGTGAACATGTAAAAGAACCAGTTCTTCAAGGGAAAAAAAAAAGTCCTGCTCTGTAGCATTTTCTGGTCTTCATACTACAAATACTGTTGCCCTGGCTGACTTCAGGCTGCTGACATGGAGTTACTGAAGGCAGGAGTGGAAAGCGATACCCACAGGCAGCCTCTCGCAGTGTGAGTCAGCTCACCACTGCATCGTGAACCCAGTTCATGTCATGAACTTGCTGTCCGAGACAGGGTCCTAGGGCTAAGGATATATAGCTCAGTGGCACAAGCACCTACCTGGCAGGCTCAAGGTCCTGAGTTCAATTCTTGGTACAAAAACAAAACAGTCAATGAGGAACGGTCCAGCTGTGTTTCCCAGGCTAATGGTTGCAAACTCCTAGTTTCAGGCCATCCTCCTCTCTCTGCCTCCCAAGTGGCCAGGACTATGGCAGGCAGCATAGTGCCTGGCTATGTCACATACTCATTATGTGAGTGACTACCGCCAGCGATGACAGCAGTGCACCCTGTGCATGTCAACAAATGAACTAGAGCTCAACAAATGCTCACTGGCCAGGGTGTCACTGTGGTTGACTTTGCGGACATCTAGCCACAGATTACATGTCCTCCCCAAAGTGGGATTATTAGTGCCAAGGTGGGGGAACACTTTGTAATTCATGTTTATAGGTCATTGCATTATTCTCCAAAAAGAATGGACATCTTATGTGACACACACATTTTGTGTGTCTTTTTGAGACAGGATCTTGCTATGAGTTCAAGCTGGCCTGGAGCTCACATTGTAGTCCAGGCTGGTCTCGAACTTGCAGCAGTCCTCCTGCCTCAGCCTCCTTAGTGCCAGGATTACAGGAATGCGCCAGCACACCTAGCTACACTTTTGATTTTGAACCACTAAGAAATTTATGTGAGAATATTTTTACTCTGATAGACTATAAATACATCTAAGAGGTCTATAAAGAGAAATTACTATAATACCCCCCATACTGGGATTGACCCCAGGGCCTTAGCCTTGCTACTAAGTTACATTTCACAGCTCTTTTAATTGCTTTTTGTTCTGTTTGATTTTTCTTTTTCTTTTTTTTTTTTTTTTTTTGTCTTTCATACAGGGTTTCGCCATGCAGTTCAGGCTGGCCTTGAACTCACTTTTTAGCTTAGGCTGGCTTTTAACTCATAGCAGTACTCCTGCCTTAGCCTCCTGACTGCTGGGATTATAGTCGTGCACCTCCACACCTGGTTTAAACTTTTATTTTGAGACAAGTTCTCATGAAGTTACCCAGGCTGGGCTCAGACTTGTGATCCCCCTGCCTCAGCCTCTCAAGTAGGTGGAGTTACAGATGCACACCACCATTCTAGCTCATTACATTTTTAAACTGGCATTTCTGGTCAGGGTTACATCAGAACTTTAGCAAGGTATTACCTTGGAAAACTTTTTCAGAAAGGTTTATTTATTTGAGATGGCAAGTAAGATCCATAGTCAGATATCAGATAGGCATTGAGGACCAACAGAGGTGAAAAACTTCATTCCATAAGAATTAGAATTAACAATGGAAGCATGAATGCACCTGCTTTACAAGTTCCACCTGGATTTTGGGTTTCGCCTGCTCACTTTGCCGTCACTCCTGCTACTTATCTTGATAGGATGCAGGAGACCAAAACGTTGTACTGGCCCTGCTATGTATTGCAGAGTTGGTAGCTGTTCTCTGTACAATGCAGAGCACTGTGAGGAGGAACATGAAATCTAGCCAATCTCTCTGTGTGACCTGAGCATCAGCTTCCTCAGCCTCCGTCTCCTCTGTCTCCCAGAGTCCTCCCCACTTTTCGTTTCCAGTGCTTATTGCACAAAGGTCCTCAGCTCTGATTTACGAAAGCTTCCCAAGTCCCGTGGTTTTGGTTATCTCATATGCAGGGACAGAGACAGCATGCGCTGTTTGTACCAGCTTGTGTTTTTAGGAAGCAGCCGCCTCTGAGAAAACAGGTGGAAACCCACCACACATACCGGGGGGGGGGGGCGGCGGGGGGTAGGCATAATTGCAGGTGCACCCTTGGGTTCCAGGGGTGGCCAGAGACGTCTTGTTTGATGTCCCCACAGGAAATCCGGCATCCCTGTGCCAACTACCCACTCTCTTCTTTCTTCTTTTAGATTATCTCTGGATAACACAGAGGCAGAACTCAAGTCGCTGTCTGTCAGGACAAAATCGCTGGAGGAGAACATAAAGCGAGATGGGGAGCTTTGGCAGCAGATGGCAGATTTCCTGCAGGTTCGTAGGTGATCGCGTCGGCCCCTCTGATCTCAGCCTCATCCCACCCCGGCCGCAGCAAGGATGCTCATGTCTGCGCGGGCAGTTGTGTGAGGCAGCAGCCTTCACATTTTCCCCCCCACAATAGTACAGAAACCCTTTGCGCCCCAAAACCTCTTTGTGGCTCAGGATAATTGCTCATGGTTTAAACCTAAGGTCTCCGCTTAGGGATGGGGCTCCTGGCTATCACTCTTCAGTTTTGTGATGACACCTTTGTTTGGTGACCTTCATTAGCTTAGGCCACTTACACTTGGACGATGCCTGAGTTTTGCTTTTAAGCCAGTCAGATAGAACACATTGTGCAGAAATCATCACCGTAGGACTTGAGGTCTTCTTTCTGCGCTTGTTTATATGGGAGCAACAAGCTGTGTTTGGCTCAATTTCTAATGAGGGCAGAACACACACATGATCCACACCAAGTACACCAGCCCCACCAGGGCGTGTCTGGAGCCTCAGCAGAAAACAGCAGAGTGGACGTGTTTGTGGTGGCTCATGGTGACTCACTAATCACAGAGTCTGACATACTTCTTTTATCTCCCTTCTTTTCAAAAAGGAGAAGCGGTGCCGTTACCCTCTGGGACATGGTTTGATACCTTGAACGTAGTCAGCTCTCAGGGTCCCTCGAGGTAGAATCTGAATGACAGGCTGCACTTGGCACTAGGCAGGAACACAGTGCTCCTGAGGCCAAGCCACCAAAGCCCTTGCTCATTAATTGGTCTCCTTTGAAATATATGAGTTCAACTCTTACCTGTAAACACTGGATTTGGTTTGGTGCTACTGTGAGCTTAGATTTATCATTAAACATGTGCTCTACTTCGCTCTCACATATAACCAAACTGATTTTCCCTTTCAGATACATAGTTTTTTTTGTTTGTTTCCTTATTTTGTTGGTTGGTTTTCTTGAGACAGAATCTCACCATGTAGTTCAGGCTGACCTTGAACTCACTACAAACCAGGCTAGCCTCAAACTCACAGCAATCCTCCTGCCTCAGCCTCCTGGGTGCTGGGGTTATAGGTATACAGTACACACTTGGCCTTCAGGTATACACATTTTTCTCAACCTGCAAAAATAAAGCAAACACCCTCATCATCACCAGTACCACAAAAACATGCAGTAGTAGTCAAGCATAGCCAGGTATACGAAACAAATTCAGAAATTCATAAGTAAGGACCATCACACATCAAGATTAAGGTTCTCCTTGTTAGGCTGTGGCTGTGGCTCAGTAGTAGAGCATGTGGTTAGTATGCATGAGGCCCAAGGGTCCATCACCAGCACCATGAATTTTAAAATAATGAAAATGGAGATTCTGGTTGCTTCTTTTTCCCAAGTTCATATATATATATATTATATATATATATATATTAAGGACAGGGTCTTGCTATGCAGTTCAGGCTGGCCTTGAACTCACTTATGTAGCCCAGGCTGGCCTTGAACTCACAGCAATCCTCCTGCCTCAGCCTCTGAGTGCTGGGATTACAGGCATGCGCCGCTACATCTGCCAACCTGGTCATCATTTTTATCTCTATAAATAAAATTTGCCACACAGCCATGTCTTTTCTCTCATGGAATCAGCTTCTCGTCCTTTCTCCTTTCCTTTCCTCTCTTTTTTGTTTTTTCCGGCACCAGAGCCTTTGCACCGAGCTACATTCCTAGCCCTTTCTTAGATTTTGAAACAGAGTCTCACTAAGTTCCCCAGGTGGACTGGATCTTGTGATCTTCAGCCTCAGTCTCCCAGAGTGCTAGGGTTAGAGGCTTGTACCCCGATTTAAACTTCTTCAGTGCATGAGATGGAAATGTCATGCAGTGTTAGGGTTAGGTCACATCAGGACCTAAGAGCCAGTGTGAATCCCTGGGGCTCCTTGCCTAAGCAGCACGGGGCTTTGGAGGGCTTTGGGCAGAAAGACGACCGGGACATGTTATTCACAGAGCCTTGTCAGTATTTTGAGCCTTGAGCAGGACATTCTGAGGATGTCGGTTTGGGGCTTTCGTCTGCCCCAGGTATGGTCGCCATGGAGAGCTGCACCCCACACCACACTGACCTCTGTCCCTGCCTGTGCCAGCGCCCCACTGGGCTTCTCTGTGCCCTCGTCCTGTGGAACTCACAGCATCTGACTTGCCCATGGCTCTTTTTCAGTTCATTTTCCTGACACTGAGGGGTATCCGGTGGCCAGGCTTTCCCTCCTGGTGTCCCACTGACCCCCACAGGGTCCCCTTGTCCCGGGGCCTGTTTTCCACTGCTGAGCTGTTCTTGGCTGGAATCCCCCTTTCCCCTGCGGGAGAATGATGGCAGGCTTTCTCCTCGCCTGCATCCCCTTCTGCCTAGAGGAACGTCGAGTGCGCAGGCACACGCCGCCTGGGGCTCCAGACTCAGAGGGTTGCTCTCTCCGGCATTCAGCTTCCTGAATAGCTTTGGTTTCCTGCCCTCTGCTGAATGTGCCTGGTTGAGGTTGAGGAGAAGAGCCTTCAGGAGGTGGCGAGTCTTAGAGGCATTTCCCTGGGTCCTGTGCCGGCCAAGCATGTTCCAACAGCAGCTGACTACCTCTTGGGGGAACCTGCAACCATCCCACACCACAGGCCCACCCCACTCACTCCGAACAGAAGCTTTTCAAATGTTAGCCTCTCTTTAGAAAACACGATACATGCACTTTCATAAAGTAATGTATTTCTGGCATTCCTGCTTCCTCAGTAAACAAGAAAGCAGTGTCGGGCTCCAGTGTGACTCCACCCACGCAGTCTCCTGTAGGCAGTGGTGAGGTCCTTCCTGCCTGCCCATCCCCACACTGTCCCCTTCGTCACATGCTCCCCACAGTCACCCACCTGTATTGGCAGAAGTGTGTTTGTGGGCCTTGGGAGAGCAGACCTCACTGCAGCCGGGAGCTCACGGGGGAAAGCAGGCTGCTTTTGCGCTCGCCACTGTAGCGGCCTCGGACCTAGGGGCTGTGGAAGAGTTAGGAACAAATAAGGAGCAGCGAGGGCATTTGGACGGGACACTGATTCCTAACTGTGGGGCCCGCTGCACTTCGCTGCAGCGTTTTAATAAAATATCAGCTCACGGTCCATCCAGTCGCATGAGGGGTACAGGCATGAGCTATTGCCAGAACTTCCCAGTTGGCTGAGACAGCACCCTAGATGTACGCATAAGGGTTTCAGTCCTAGGGCTGCCTCGGACCCCAGTAGAGCTTGAGAATTAACAGGGCGGCATCGTCAGTACCAGTGAAGCTCAGGGGCCCTAAAATAAACCTTTGGCCATGTGAGAGTTGTAAGAGAAAGAAGAATAAATGCAGAAGGAATTTCTCTTCATAAAATCAGCTATATACCTGGGTCATTTTTTTCGAGACATTAAAGGTGAAAAATTTGCTGGTGGTACAGGGTAGGTTAAAATTCTTAAGTCTTCCATTCTTTTTGAGACAGGTTCTTACCGTGTTGCTCAGGCTGGCCTCATTCTTCTGGACTCCAGCAGTCCTCCTAGCTCCGCCCCCCAAGCGGCTGAAACTATAGTGCTCCCCACTACTCCCAGCCTATTGACCTATTCTGTGGCTCCTGGGCCTCACACAGTCACCTAGAGGTCGTGTTGGTTGACTTTATTGGCTCTGAGCGCACCGTGTTGCCGTAAGCCCTGGCCCTTCTGAGGCCAGGAACCAAGCCCAGCAGCTTGTCTCCCTGTGTACCCATGTGGGCTCTCCTCTGCCGACATCACTGCTCACCTCAGTGGACCCCTGTTGTTTCTCTACAGTTTGCCATGGAAAAGCTGGCAGAGCTGGAACAGTGCAAAGAGAAACTCCGGCACGAGGCCCACACCCTTATCGATTTTTTCTGTGAAGACAAAGAAACCATGTCACTGGATGAATGCGTCCAGATATTTAGAGACTTCTGTACCAAGTTCAGCAAAGCGGTGAAGGTAAGGATGGCAGCTTCTTCATGCTTTCCAAGTGACTGGGAAAGTCCTTTAGGTCACTTCCACAGTGTTAGCACCCCAGTGCCCTGTTGGCCTTGGCCAGCATGGCCCTGGGCAGAACGTGGCCACTGCACTCCCTGCCCCTCAGGACCATGGTGGGAATCTCTGAGTTGAAAACTCTCTGGGTTGCCTGGCTGAGCAAATCAAACCTTTCTTTGTCAATTAAACACAGAATGACAGTCTGCATCCCTTCATTTCAGGGGGTGATGAAGACCCAGGTGCTTCTGAGTCACATCTTGCCTCATATTTATTTATTTGCTTATTTATTGCTAAGGTGTGAACCCAGGGCCGTGCGCTCTTCCCTACAGCAAACGCAGACTCCTCCACAGCTGCATTTCTGGGAGGGACGGGTCACGTTTCTCTCCAGTCCAAGCTGCTTTCTGTTCCCTCTGTCCAGCTAAGAAAAGGGCTCAGCCTGAGGCCACGTTGATGCTCCTCTGTCCAAGCAGTGAGCTCAGCAGTGGGAGGCCACAGGGGTGGCAGGAGCCAGTTGGCCCTTCCTGAGGCCCTCAGGCCCAGGCAGCCACCTGCGTGCCTCCCTCAGCCTGGCTGTCTGAGCCAGGCCATGGGAAGCCAGGGAAGGAGAGGCGTGAGAAGCCTGGGACCCCTGGGGAGGCTCAGCCATAGGAGCCAAGAGTCCCTGGCCAGAGCCTCACAGAAACTGGTAAGTCCACTATAGGAGAAAACTGATTTTCAAATAAAGACTGCTAACAGCAACAGATTTGGGTTATGAGATCCACATAATTACATGATCATATGACCTGGCAACCCAAAAGAGATCTGTGGTTTGTGACACAATGCAGCTAGCTCTATATCCACAGTTCCTTGTCTGCAGATTCAACAACCACGAACTGGAAATGTATGTGTTAGACTGCATCTGCCCTGAATACACAGTTTCTGTCACTATTCCCTGAACAATACAGTCTAACAGTTATTTACATAGCACTTACATTACATAGGAACTGTGTGTAATCTAGAGATGATTTAAAGTATATGTGAGGCTATCTGTCAGTTATGCAAATACCTCATCATTTTATGTGAGGTGCTTGAGCATCCTCTGAATTTGGCATCTGAGGGGGCCCTGGGACCCGTTCCCTGCAGATTCTGAGGGACAGCTGCATATGAAATCACACGGGCAGGTGAAGTTACACACTATGTAAGTTTGCTCCGGTTCAGTTTCACTGGGGAGGGCTGGTTTTGCAGCCGGGTGAAGGCCAGAGGGTTTGTAAAGCACACCTGTTTCTTCTCCTCCCCTCTGTGGGGTCAGGCCAGGGCACAAGGGGCAGAGCCTTCTGTCACAAGGTCCAACTGGCAGGGCCACCCATGCATTTGTGATGTTTACCAGAGAGCAGTCAGAGAACAGAAGTAAAAGACCTCTCTTCATATCTTGGGTGTACATTTATACGTCCAAATCATTGTTCAGTACCATGTGCTGTATATGACTGTGCGTGAGTGTATGTGTCAGGGTGTGTGCAGATGTGTGTATGTGTGGATGCATTCATGCAACACAGAGCTGCAGTGGTAGCCACGCCTTTTAGCAGCTATGGTTCTTTCCTCTTCTCTGCCTTCGCCTGCCCAGTGCTTTGCCAGGTGACTTCACACCCATCTTCCCCGAGGAGCAGAATTGGCTTCCTTGGAGTCAAGGTCACAGGCATGTGTGGAATCCCAGCCCTCGCAGAAAGGATGGACGTAGTTCTGCTGGAGCCTGGGAGTTGAGCCCAGGATTACAGGAGAACTGTGGACAGATTGCTGGGGCCAGGCCAAGTGTATCCCTCCTGTTCGATCCCCAGTCACCTTGGGAGGGCCTTCCTTCCTGTGCACACACGTAAACATGTGCACTCGCGCAGCTGTGCCCCTGAGGCTCGGGTAGGTGACTGTAATCATACCCCCCTCCCTGTGTCTCACACAGCCTCTCTCAACCCCCCATCCAGGACAACCAGCAGCGGGAGGTCCAGGAGTTGCGGCGGCTGCAGCGGCTGAAAGCCGAAGAGAAGCAGTATTGTTGGGCAGCCGGCGAGCTGGGGGGCTTTGTTCGCAGCAGTAGCGAGACAGATATGGAACTGCTGACCAAGAAGAGCACCGAGGACCTGTCCCCATTCACGAACCTGAGGCCCGACAGCCCCTCCTTGCGGCCCCCCAACACCCGCCGCTCCCGCCACTCCCTCGGCATCTCTGCCGACCGAGAGCTGCTGTCCTTCCTGGAGAGTGCCACCGGGGGAGGCCTGGATGAGCCCAAGTTCAACACCCTGCCCTGGAGGGGCCAGCCGCAGTCGAGGCCCTCGGCTGCCGGCGCACAGCCTGGGGACGCGAGGGACCCCACCTTTGCACACAGACCTCAGACCTCCCCGGCGGGCCGGGAGAAGGCGCCCCCGCCTGAGGAGCAGGCCCCCGCCATGCCCCGAACGCCGCACAGGGCCAGCGCCCTCCGGAAGAGGAGCAGCGAGCCCGTGGGGCTGGGGGCCGCAGGTACCCCTTCGCTCCCGACCCTGGCTCTGGGCGTTCAGGAGCACGAGCTGGTGACTGGGCTGACCCGGTTCAGCCTGGAGGACCCCAGGGGCCCGCAGGAGACTGTGTGGCCGCCGCTGAATGGTACTGGCCCGGGGCCTTCCCCCGCGACTGTGAGCAGGAGTCCCCAAGAGGGTCTCAGCCCGGCCCCGGAGGTCGCCGCTCCCGCCACAGCCCCCGCCGAGCCACTCAGCGAGGCCTCTGGGTCCGTGGGGAGCAGTGCCCCTGAGCGCGGGGACCCCCTCTGTGTCTCGGACGCCACTGACTGCTCGCTCACCCTGGACTGCTCGCAGGGAACCGACCCCGAGCCCAGAGGCCAGGAGCCGGGGGAGCACAGGGCCGGCTCTGTGTCCTCCGGGGCTGGGGAGACGGGGCGCACCCCGGCGCCCCCTCGGCCGGCTCCCAGCCCCGCCAGGGAGACCCTCACTCCCGACACCGCCAGGAACGAGCCCGCCTGCAAGGGTGGCCGCGCCAAGGAGCGGCCCGCCGGAGGGAAGGAGGCCTGGGCCGGGCCCAAGAGGAGCTCCGCCAAGGAGGCGCCCCCGGGGCCCCCCAGAGACAGGCGGGGCCAGGGCGTCGAGCCCAAGCCCGTGCGCACGCTGACGGCGGCCGAGAGCCAGGGTCTGCGCAAGGTCGTGCCCATCTCCAAGGCCGGCCGCGGCGCGAGGCCCGCGAAGGCCCCGGAGCCTGCAGCCCGGGCCGTGCCCCGCCGCGGCTCCCCGAAGCGGACCTCGGACGCGGGGCCCGGGGCGGTGGCCGTGGAGGCCGAGGACGCGCGGCTGTCCCGGGGGAGCGGCGGTGGCCGGTCCGGGAAGGAGGCGCCCGCGCAGCCCAGGGGCTCCCTCAAGAAGCCCAGCGCCAAGCCCCTGAGGAACGTGGCCAGACAGAGGCCCGAAGACAGCAAGGCCGGCGCCGCCAAGCCCACGGACCCCCGGAGCCCCGAGGAGAAGCCCCGGGCGCCCCGCGCGCCACCTGCCGTCCCCAGCTTCGCCCGGAACACGCTGGCCTCCGCGTCCCGCTGCGTGCGGACCGAGCCTGCGCCCCCTGGCCTCGCGCGGGCGGCCTCGCAGCGGCAGCTCCGGGCCAAGGGCCCCGAGGACAACCCCCCCAAGGACGGCGCCGCCCTGCGGCGCACCCGCAGCGCCAGAGCTCCCCCGAGAAGCCCCGAGCCCGCCGAAGGCAGAGCAGGGGAGCAGGGGTCCCCCAGACGGCGCGGCTCGGCCCGGACTGCACTGGGGAGGATGCTAGACCCCTTGTGGAAGTGAGGGGCCCGCCTCCTGGCGCTCACACAGTGACCACCGACATCGGGACCAGCGGCGAGGAGGCCCCCGGTGACCTGCTGCAAAGTCAGTCTGGATGTGCCTGTACCCGCCTGACTCACACACAGACCCAAGCTCGGCTCTTTCCCGCGAACACAGGTCCGCGGGAGATGTAGAAGATGATGCTCCTATGTAACATGTGCAAAAAAATTTTTCTGGCCAGTTTTTATACATCAAAGACTTTTGTTTGTTTGAGACAGGGTCTCGCTATGTAGCCAGTTCAGGCTGGCCTTGAACTCACTATGTAGCCCAGGCTGGCCTTGAACTCCTGGTGATCTTCCTGCCTCAGCCTCCTGAGTGCTCTTATTACAAGGATGCGCCACCATGCCCGGCCAACAACTTATTTTTTTTTTAATACTGTATTATGAAAATAAAATGTTGTTTCATTTGGTTCTTTTAGCAAAATGAAATGACTCCCAGGCAAAGATTATCCTTGTTACGAAGATTATTTGTATCTTCCCAAATTCCCTGACCTCAGGGCCCCACCCATCAGCCCTCCATGGCAGCTGGCCTCTCCTCAGGCCCTTGGGTGTGCTAGATTGGCTCAACTCCTTGAGTGACTGGGTGAGGGTTTGTGTGGGAACAGAGGGGACGTCAGACTCGAGTGGACAAAGGGCAGACACCCTTGTGTGTTCACGGATGCCGTGGGTGTGAGCCCAGTGGGTGGGGTGGAGGTTGCGGCTATGGGGAGCCCACCCAGCAGATGTGTGCGAGGTTGCCCCAAATCTAGAGCTGTTAATGGGGGAGGATCCGGGTCTCTGGCCACACTCGCCCTTCCTGTTGTGCTTCCACATCTGTGATGAGGGCTGCTCTGACGCCTGTTTGCTCCAGTGACGGAGAAGAGCAAACCCTCCATCCCTGGCTTCCTCCTTGCCTCTGCTTCTCCCAGCTGCCCCTTCCTTCTTCCTGTCACTGGAGCCTGGAAGGCCTTTCCCGCCTTTCCCTCTCCCCGCTGTCTCACCTCCTCCTCTCCTTGCTGCTTCTCCATGTTAGCATTGCTTCTTGGCTTTTCAAATCCTGAGGAAAATCAAACCAGGTTTTTTGTTTTAAGCAGGCCAAAAGTTGAAATTGATTTCAGAAGAGTTTATATTATCATGAAATTTGGGGGATAAAAATCAAGTTTCAGTCAAAGCCCAGTTTCTACTCAATGCTGGTTTCACTACCTCTCCCTGAGACATGGGAAATAAGAAAAATCCGAAACGTTTCTGTGTTTTACAAGTTGCCCTCCTCCTTCACTTGGGGAATGCCTGTCTCGGGCCCCCACGGGGAGTTGAGGGGATGTAGGCAGATGCAAGTGCTTCTGGGGGTCTCCAGGTCACAGCCTCCCTCCTGGAGAATGGTGCCTCTCATCAGAGGCCTGGAAACAGTGACTGAGGGGTTGAGTGAGCATTGCGGTTGAAGAATAAGGCCCTGCCAATGCTCCTTGAGCAAAGCAGTCCTGGACGGGCATGTCCAGGGCTCCTCAAGACCAGTGTGGGAATCCTGAGTAGATATTCATGGTCTTAACAGAGACACTAAGGTATCATGTTACCATCCAGGTGGATAGGAATGTCCCTAACACAGGGCCTCTGGGTAGCAGGGCGGAAGGGGCTGTAGCATGTGGACTTGATGAAGGGCTTGGGACTTTAGGGCAGAACTGCCATGACCTGGTGCAACATGGCAAGTCCTCCTGTCCCTCAGCATCTGTCTCCACGCAGAGGGCAGGGCCTCCTTGCTGGTCTCCAAGGGTTCTTCCAGCCCCAAGTCCCCATCTTTGGCTGGGGTGAGCTTCTGGGAGCCAGTGCCAGCTTCCCTAAAGCAGAGACAGCCCAAGGACTGCTGGGAAGGAAGCCCTGCAGAGGGGCTCGGTGCTGTGAGGAAGTGGTGTCCTCAGTCCGGCGACAGCTGTGTGCATCTGTGTGAGCAGGTGATCATTCTATCACCTTTCATTGGTAAGCATGGGAAAATAATTTAAGTATACAGTGGAGAACTGTAAACATGTTTCTATATACATTTGTTGAAGATGAACTGAATTATTTAAAGGTCCATTTATATGTGCTTTTATGGAATAGGTAGTTTAATAAAGTCCCTGTTTATGGGAGTTGTGTTTTATCTTGGCCTCTTTTATGGATGTGCCCACACTGTCCTGCTGGAAGGGTGTTTAATTTCCTGCCTAGAAAGAAGGCGGGAAATTAAATTAAATGAAGCACAGAAGGTCTGGGATCCAGCAGTCCTCCAAAGAGCCAAAACAGGGCAGTGTGTCCTCAGTGGTGGAACAGGACATACACAGAGTGGAGCGGGCATGGAACAGGTTTGCCCCAGACCCGTAGGGGTGCAGGCACACATCTGGTCCCTGGGCCAGTGCTGGAGCCTTCATGCCGCCTACAGGCTCATGGCAGTCCAGGTTGGGCCGGTTTTGTGTAATCTCCAAGGGGCCAGCAAGTCTGGATCTGCTTCCACATCTAGTCTTGCCTGTTGGCTTGGGACCCACTGGGAAACGGTGGCTCACCTCCGTGGCTGGCTCAGGAATGAGCAGAGGAAGGGCGGCATCTCCACCTTTGAATTGTGTTGGTGCCTGTGTGCACAGAGAGATGTGTCCTGCATGAGATGCACTCCTCGGACCCCTGTTTACACACCACAGTGTGGTTCTAACCACAGTCCTGCTCTCTCTGAAAGTGGATTAGGGGAATATCCTTGGCCCAGGCATCACAGAAGATGGAGTGGTGACATGCATGTTGTTAGTTGCTGCCCAATTCCTGGACACCTACAGCCTGGGTTTGCCTGGTGTATAAGCAGTTTGGGACACAAGGCACCCCTATACCTTCCTCCCTGCTATGACATGCCCTCCTCCCCCGCAAACACATACTAGAGTTCTTATTTTCCCGGTGGGTCCTAAGGAAGTTTCATTTACCCCTTTATTAAGCTTTTGCAAGGAACTGAGTTCCAGGCTTCTTCCCAAAAATACACACTAAATTTAGGTGGTCACTGTTTCCTGTTGTTCCTTCACCGTTCAGCATACCTGTGTGTTATGACGGTGGCCCTAGAATAAATTCCTCAATAGAGCAGTTAATGCACATGCTGAGGTGTGCGAATTCGTGCATGTCTGCCTCCAAATGTGCACAACCCTCCCCTACTTCCTCCCATCTGGGAAGGATGACACTTTGTAAGTGCTGTAGTCGGGGTTTACAAGGGAAAACATTTTATACAGAGCACATAATTTATAGGATTATGGTATAATAGTCACCCAAAGAGTCAAATGCAGGAGAGTGTGGGAGGTCTGTCCACACACTAGAGACCCAAAGAATCCAGCTGAGGGCCTGGATTCCACAGCAATGTCTGCACGAGTCCAGCTGAAGACTAGAGCCCACAGCAATGTCCTCCAAAGGTCCAGCTGGAGGCCTAGGGCCCATGACGATGTCTCATACAAGTCTGTATCAAGGATCTGCACTGGGAAGGCCCAAAGGTCAGTGGTGGAACCTAGAAAGTCTGTGCCAGAGGGAAGAAAGATCTATGCTAGCAGGCTGAGGGATCTGCACTGGAGCCAGGAAGTGATGCTCAAAGTAAGGAACAAAGCTCCCCCAAACGGTACCACAGCCATCCTCAGCGACAGTGACATCCTGAGCTCCTCAAGGAGGAGAGCAGCTGAGTTCACATCAGGAAAGGCAGCTTGACAGTCTTCTCCAGGAGAATCAACAGGGCACCATCCTCCCCTCCAGTTCTGCTTTCATGCTGTTGGCAACAGTCCACAGGCGGGCCTTTCACACCAGAACCATGCTGAATCCGTTCAGCTGTGTGTTACAAGTTGACCATTAGTTGATTCACTACAGTAAGTTTACAGAATTTTGCATTAAAACTTAAACTTCATTTTTAATTCATATATATGTATATATTTGCTGTGGTGGGGGTCAAACCCAGAGCTGCCTGTGAGCTAGACAAGTGCTCTCCCACTGAGGTATATCTCCAGCCCTTCATTATTGCTTTACACTCTAGCTCTAACCAAGAAAAAAAGCCCTTGTTTTTTCCTTTTCTTCCCATTTTTTCGTATGTGTTCCCAAATAAGGTATCAAAAATATAAACCAAATGTAGGTAAAGGATATGGTATCTGGTCACTCAGTGTAAATTGTTTGGGCTCTGAGCACAGTGGGTCCGCAGTCATCACACTCAGAATCCAGCACTAACAACTTGTAGCTCTGGGGGGTTGGAGATCACAATCCAGAGCATCCTCTTCCTGGGGGCCTCTGCATCTGCCAGTAGCTCCCAGCTGGCATGCACTATCCCTCCCTGGATTGCCTCTGTCAGGACAAACATAACATTCTTGCAGTTGAAAAAAATTGCTTTTTTGTCTTACAGACCAGAGCTCTCCAGTGGGGCTTTGGGCTTCCTGGTTAGTGGGAAGGACAACTGCACTCTACTGAAGAGGGCTCTTGCCCCAGAGGCACTGAGTCTGCCCCTTTGTGCACCCTCTGCCAGCCCCAGGAGCCTGGCATACCTTGCTGCCAGCCCGTGGAGTGAAGCTGCCCAAGCTCTTCTATGAGGATGTCTGTTTGAAGTCCCCATTGCTGAGTTCATGTTGGGTGTCTGAAATCAGGTCTGGAATGTGTCCGGCCTCTACAGGAACATTAATGGGCTGCGTGTGACAGGTATTCCCAAAGCACAAGCAAGTGAGGTTCCCTGAGCCGGTTTGCAACTTGAGGAGGTCAGAACGCACTTTTCCTCAGCCACTGTGCCAAGCCTTACAGGGTAGTTTCCCAGGACTGCCCAACAGAAACCTATTTGACTGTTCTACAGTGGTCTGGATGCTGGAACTCCTGTGTTGGGACCCTAACCCCCAGGCCTGTAGGAATGCTTCTGCCCTTGGCACCGTGTGAAGGCACAGTAAGGACCAGGAAGGAAGCCTTCCCCAGACAAGCAGCCTCCCAGCACCTTGATCTTACTTCCCAGCCCCCAGACTGAGAAATAAACCTCTCCCTTTATAAACCACTCAGTCTATAGTGTTTTGGTATAACAGCCTTAATGGACCAAGACACCAGCTGCTGCGGTGCTGTGTGTTTTCCACAAGACAGAGTGCTGCTTACAGAAATGTGGCTGGGGACATGCGAGGCGTGCAAGAAACATTTCTCCCCCTTTTACTGACATCAAGTAGAGGCAAAGGTGTTATAAGTGAAGGGCACCTATGAACCAGCTCTCCATTTCTGAGGCCAGTGTGGCTAGCCAAATGTAACAGAGGTCCCATCTCCTTGGCAACCCCCAGGAAAGCTGGGCCATTGCTTAGGTCACATTGGCTCTGACCTCCATGCATCTGATCTTCCTGATGCAGAGCACCCGGCCCAGCAGTCACATGCATGCCCTCGGCTTTCTATTTTCCTAGAGAGGCTGGACTCAGCCCTTCGCCTCCTGAGCCACCAATGAGAAGTAGGTAGAAGTTGTGCAAACCCTGCCTGTGTGGCCAGGGCCAAGGTCTTATGAGCCATGGACAGCTGGCAGCAGGGCACCTTGGCAGGAAGGATGTGGGCTGCAGACAGCATGCACTCCTGATGCCTTTGATGGCAGTGTCAGGGCATCCACTGTATGCAATGCTTCTGTGGGCAGCAGAACCAGCCAGGGTTGGTGTCTCCTGGCCTCACCGTAAGCCAAGTAAGTCAGACTCTCATTGGCCCCAACACTGATATTTTAAGAAACTTCCTAATGATTTAATTTCAGCCTGCAGTGATTTCTTTCATTTCCAGTGGGCTGGAGAGAGGCCAGAGAGCTGACCAGTGAAAGGTCCAGGATTCAGACCTGGGACTCAAGAGCTATTCCCAGGCTAGGTCCCTCTCAGAGCCTGTGCAGCAAAGCAGCTGCATCTCTCCCTGAGCACACAGTGCAGAGGCGTTTGCTCTGAGCTCAGCACTTGACCCAGCTCAGGCTGCTTCAGGGGGGCTGAGACACTTGCCTCATTTGGATCTTAAGAGAGAAGACCACCAGTCCCATCCCTGGCCACTCTCTTGCATCTAGACCTTTCGGCAGTGCAGACTAGAGCTCCCATAGGATGGCTCCAGAGGCACAGAGCATCTGTGCTTCACTCCAGTCTTGCAGAAAAACCATCATGTAGTATATGGGAAGCAAGTTGCTAATAAGTGCCAAACAATGCTACACCTCATCTAGGTGCCCACTGGTGCTCTCTGGACCCATCTTCCCTGGCCCCTTGGATCCCAAGCCAGCCACCACTGGGGGATTTGGCAGTGACTACAGCTTCTCCCTGCTTTTTGGGTATGGCTCCAGGCACAGCCTCCTTGGCACCCGACCCCTCAAGAAGGGGGCGGGTGCGGCTCTCCAGGGTGCTGACACCATACAACAAGGGTGTTGTGTGCAATGCACAGAGGGGATGCAGGAAACAGCCCCCAACCTATTTCAGGACATGGAAGCTCTCCCCAGAAGGACTGGGCCCACCTCTTTCCACAGTCATCAGCCTGGAACAGTTTACCTTTTTGTGGTTCTCCCCTCTGACTGTCCAAAGGAAGCCAGACAATCTTGCTACTTTCAGGGACAACCGTTTGGCCAGTTTGGGCAAGTGCAGACAATGAGTTTGAGCTCCATCGGGATGAAAGTGATGGTTCAGCATTGGAAGTTACTCCAGCAGAAAGAACAGTGGCTCCATTCAGCCATGGCTCGATGGTCAGCTGCATCTCCTTTCCCAAGGCACCCGTGGTTCCCAGCAGCTGAGTCATCCTCAGGGAGAAGAAGGAAGAGGTGGGCTGCCCGCAGGGCAGGCTTCTCCTCGCTTAGCAGAGACAGAGATGGCAGAAACACCTCCCCACCCCTGCAGGGCCTCCTACTCCCTAGTTCAAGATCAGCTCCAATACAATAGACGTCAGAGTCTCTAGATAAGTGGATAATGCACCTAATTGCTCATAACTCTTTCCCAAGCCCCTGCTTTTCTCAACTAGCTCATCATGGATTGACTCTGGCTAGAACTTGTCTCCCAAGCAGCTTATGGCTTTGCATGCAGTAACTTAACATTCTCCCACCATCCCAGCCTCTGAGCTGGAAGGAAAACATCCTTCCTACTTGTCAGCAGAAGAACCCATTCCAATGGTAAAAGAGGCCATCGGAACTGGTGGTATTATGTGGCTACCAAAAGCAGTGTCTTGGGCCACCATCATGGAGCCCCAGTACCAGAGTCAGTCCACAGTTGGACACAGTCCGCAGCCCTGTGGTGACCCACATTTCAGGAAGATATTTTGATGAGCTAGGGCCTGGCCTCAAAGTTTAAGGCTGAGCAACTGAGGCCACCAAGAATGTTCAAGCTGGGAAAGGCTAGGAAGAAGCTGGTGGTGGAATTAATTTTGCTCTGTCTCATTTCAACGCATGAGGGAGATACATCCTCAGGTAAAAGACAAGCTGACACCAGCGCTGCCCACCGCCTACCTGGGCTGGGGGTTCCACGTCCCTTCCTCTGAAGTTGTCAGCCCTGTAGAATGACTGTCCCAGTCTCAGCTGCTGGGCTGAAAGTCACCCTTCCTATGTAGGGAACATGGCCTGGTGGGGCCAGCTATGCCTAAATGTGTCAAGAGAAGAAACCTGATGGCCATGTTCATACCACAAAGCACTTCTTGAGCATCTCATGGCGTGGGACCTATGGTTTCCTGGGGCAACATCTGTTTATTCCTCTTGGATTCATCCCTCACTCAGGGCTCTGGAGCATAAAGTTGGTCACCTTATAATGCATTCGCAGTGGGGGCTAACAAAAGTTTGTGAGGGCTGTGGATGCAGCTCAGTGGTAGCGTGCTTGTCCCGCATGTATGGGGCCTTGGATGCAAGCTCCAGGATGGTAAGCAAAACAACCAAAATATGTGTGATTCTTGGAAACTCTAAGTCTTACAGGGTTTTTAAAACAGGGTGTTTAGCTGATCTCTTGCAGAGGCTTAATATCTAGAATATATAAAGAATTTTAAAAAACACCAAAAATCAAATAGTACAATCAATAAATGGGCAAAGGAATTGAACAGGCAAATGCCCATGAACTGAGGAATGGATAAAAAAGATGTAGTATTTTTATGCAATGGACTATTACTCAGCTGTTAAAAAAAGATAAACTTGTGGCTTTTATAGGTAAATGGATGCAACTAGAGACCATACTCATAAGTGAAATAAATCAGGCCTCCATGTGAAGAAATCATATTGTCTCCTTAGTGTAAGAACTCGAAAGGGTAAGTAAAATCCAAAAGGTACAATAGGTATTATGAAAGGGAAAGAAACTGCTCAAAGGGAAGGAACAACTGAGATGAGAGACAGAAAGAAGGAAGGAAAAAACATATGTACAGGACAGCTGGGATAATTGTACTGCTGATTTCTACTGGTCTATTGAAAGGAACAGTTAATCCTTAAATTTTTTTCTTCTTTTTAATTTTTTTGACCAATTTTGCGTGCTTGTATCTTGTAATCTGAACAACTAATTTGAAGACAATGATATGCAATATAACAATCATTGTTGAATTCCTATCATCTTGTTCAGTGAAATTCTGTATCGTTTCTAATTTTTTGTGATTACGTTTTTTCACTTTAAAATAAAAAAACCAAAAAATGTACAAATGGTTAATAAGTGTATGAAAAAATGTTCACCATCTTTACCCATTAGGGAAATGCAAATCAAAACTAACTTGAGATTTTATCTCGCTCAGGTCAGAACAGCTATTGCCAAGAATATAAAAAGCAATAAATACTGCCAAGAATGTGCAGAAAAAGGAACCTTCTACCTTGCTGATAGGACCAGAAACTAATGCAACCACTGTGGAAATCAGTACAGAGGGCCTTCAAAAAACTAAAATTAGTTACCGTTTGAGCCAGCTGTTCCACTCCCAGGTACATACCCGAAACAATCCCAGTCACCATACAGCGGGCACATTGAGTGCCCGTGCCCACTGCTGCGCAGTTCACAATAGCCAGGCTATGCCACAGTGCAGGTGCCCAGCAGCAGGCGAATGCATGAGGAAAATGTGCCCTGTGCACAGAATGGAGCACTATTCCGCCACAAGGAGGAACCGAATTCTGTCATTCACAGGAAAATGAATAGAGCTGGAGATCATCCTGTGGAGCACCATGAGCCAGACTCAGAAAGACAAAGTGTCCCATGTTCTTCCTGATACATGGAATCTAAAAACAATGACAAGAAGGTAGAAATGAGACTGCTACTATGAAATAAGAGGAAGGGAATAAGAGGGCTGGAGGCACGGGTCTTGGGGAGGGATATGAGCAAATATATTACACACAAAAAGAAAAAAAAAATTAAGAGTGCTCAGGCCTGTGCTTTCCAGGGGCTCTGCAGAATCCCAACCATCTTGTAAGCTCAGCTCGAAGTTTTCTCTTCCGCTCTCAACAACTCCTCGCTCCCTACCCAGTTTTGGAACTTACCTTTCCCTGCCCTGCGTTCTTAGAGCGCTTGGGGTCATCACACAAGTCCAGCTCCTGAGCGGGGCTGTAGCCTTCTCCAGCTGTATGTGGGAGGAAGGTGACTCTTCCTCACGTTGGGGCCTCCAGGACCCGCGAGGGCCACCCCTACCTGGGCACTAGTGGGTGTAGATGGATGTTGGGGGTGGATGGAAAGGGGTTCATGAAGGGATGATTCCAGCACCTTCTGTTTCCTAAAGGAGGACCCTCTGCCCATCTCCCATCTCTGCCACTGTTTCTGTGTGGCTTTGGCTCAGACAGGCAGAGTGGCAGTTTCCAGGGCTCCTACCAGAAGTCCCATGGGAGGAACAAAGGTCTTCTGAAAGAGGAGGGATCTCAGGAAATAGAGAAGGGCCAAGGACCAAGATGAGGGCAGACTGAGAGCCAGTTTGCCTGGAAAGGAACCTCACAGTGCCCTGTGAACCCTTGGGCTCATTAGGAGGCAGTTCCAGGGGGCCCTCCCCTTCTCTGGACACCCCAAGCCACACCTCAGGCAGAGAACAGGGAGAACCAGCTACTGGGAATGCAAACATGAGCCCTGCACCTCTGGTTTGCAAAGGGCCCAGGACATTCATAGGCTGGCCCTCTGCCCGCAATGCAGCAGGCTCCTGCCAGCTTGGCAGATTGCTGACCATCTCTGTTTAGGAACCTTGACTACGTGGAACTTCAGAGTGGTAGAGAGGACTGCAGAGCCAACTAGGCTGAAACAGTGTAATGTTGGCCCTCATGACTATGTCAGGACCCACGGGTGGGAACTTCTCCACTGGAGAAGAAGCAGGTTTGAGAGACTCGTGTGGCAGGCAGGAGGCCAGCAGGCTCCACAGCCACAGGCAACTCACTGCAGTAGGTCCTTAGTTGGGCACCTTCCCTAAGTGGTTAATGACCTTCAGCAGGTCACAGAACTGAGCTATGCCTGTTTCTGCTTCTTTCCAACAGAGAATCCCAGGCAGGGTTCCCTGACACCTAACAGACACAATAGCTGAGCTGTGTCTAATTTATTGGATCTGTAAAATGCATCTGCTTCCAAAGCCTGTGATCTCATCCTCAAGGCCAAAGTCCAGGGGACTCCTGCACACCAAGGACTCTGGATGTTCCTCTTTCCACAGTATTTGCCAGCGCCTGTAAGAAGGATGGTGCTGTCTACACAGCAGAGGCACTGTGTTCATTCAAGGAAAGGCCGAGGGAACAAACAGTGCCTACGGTGCTCTCCCGAGGCTAACAAAGTCCGCCCAGAGCAGGAGGAATGGAGAGGCCCTACCTCGGGGCCTCGCTCACCCGTTTCCCTGTGGCCACATGCTGAGGTGTGTCCTCCACCTACGTCAAACCCGCCACCCCAGCTGCATGGGGTGAGACAGACACCTGGGCTGCAGGCACTGCAGAGCATGGGCAGAGGGGAGGCCACAGGTGCCGGAGAGAGAGCAGAGGCTGGGAACTCATGAGACCCCTTTGTCCTGTCTTGGGTGCACCTGGCCAAACTGCACACCCTTACCAGACATAGCTCCTCATTCTGCGGAGGGAGGCGGGGCTTGGGGACCTCCGTGATCTCACTAGGGTGGAGGTTGTTGCATTCTGCTCTGTTCCACTGTGCTCCGTATTATGCAAGCAGCCATCTATCTCCAGGGAGGGGCTCCAAAATCCCTCAGAACTGGGCTTGGTGGTTGTCCTTGGGGCCTTTCAGAGGCCCTGTGAAGACTCCTGGGTGAAAGCCCTGGCTTTGGACCTAGGCAGACCCATTTCAAATCCCAGCTCTTCTGTGTACTAACCACATGACCTTGGGGAGTCTCAGTTTTTCATCTATACAATGAGAAAAACTATGCCTACCTTTCAAGGTGCTTATACAATGAAAGATAGAAGGTGTTCAGTAAATGCCAGTTCGGATTATTAGGGATCGGCTGGGGCTCCGATCTTGGATGGGGAAATCTATGACAAAAGTGGGTAGGGAAGCAGACATATGCTCTTCTTTCACCCCAAATGGGATACAGTCATGACGAAACCACGACTTGGCACGATGCTCCAAAGAAGCTGAAGAAGCTCTAGGAGCGATCTGAGCATAGCAGATGTTGCTTGTTATGTGTCTGCAACATTTTGATGCTCCCAACACTCCAAATCCCTGAGGGACCTTGCTGAGTCTTCTTGGAGGAAACTGCCAGGAATTCTTGCCAGGCGCCCGCATCACTTACCAAACATGTGCCCAGGTGGCTGAGAAAAGAGCTTCATACAGTGGCGGTGCCCATGGGTGCCAGGTAGTGTCAGGCAGACTGGAGCCAGTCTGGGTCCCTGGCTGGCTGTCCAGGTTTCCCCAGGTTCACTGTAGGACTCAGTGACCAATGAAGTCACTTATTTCTGTGTGTGCAGCAGCTTCCAGGATAGGAACACAGCTTCCGACACCCTGTCGCGCTAGAGCAGAATAAAGCCAAAGGAGTTTCCTCAGAAAGGCCTTGCATCTGGAGTGACAGCCGGCATGTCAGAGCTGAACAGTGCTTCTAATCCCATAATATTCTGGGCAGGAGGTGACCTTGAAGGACATTTTGCTATAGATTCAACCTGAAGACAAACACAGCCATCAGAGGAAAACATGGCCAGCTCATTTCCTTTTTCATTCAGCTGGTCACTAAATCCACCTCCTGCAGAGATTTCTTCACCTGTCAATTACACACCAGCCTAGCACTACATAGAACTGGTGGTCCTGTGACCCAGCCAGGAAGGGATTTCTGAGAGCACTGTCATCCAAGTCAGTTGGAACTCCATGTCAGCCAGTTTTCTGTCACCTTAAAAGTACCTGAGATAAATCAACTTTCAAAGAGAAAGGGTGTGTTTTGGTTTATGATGTCGGAGGTTTCAGTCCATGGTCTATTGGAGCTGTTGCTCTGAGGCTGTACCAGCATTTTATAGCAGGGGGCTTTGGCTAATATCACAGTTGGAAGTGAAAGAGAAAAGGAAGGACTGGGGTCCCTCTCTCCCCAGTGACATGAAGACCTCCCCCTACGCCCACTCTTAAGCCTCCACCACCTCCCAATAGCACCAAGCTGGGGCCTACCCCTTTGAACACGCGGAACTTTGGCAGACAGTTGGGATCCAAACTATGGCAAATCTCAACTATCTGGTGCCAAATCAACTAGCATAGTTTTCCTTCTGACATCTACTGACCTTAATGCTGATGAGGTTAAAACTGAGGTGTAGGGACTGGGGATATAGCTCAGTGGAATAAGTGCCTGCTTGGCAAGCACAAGGTCCTGAGTTCAATACCTAGTACCACAAAAAAAAAAAAAAAACCTGAGGTGTAGAGCTCACCTGTGACATTAGAAGCCAGGACAGTGGGTCTCCTCTGAGGGGGGAGGGGAAATGACCCCAAAGGTTTGTGGCATGGGAGGGGTGCTTCTGGGGTCTAGGAATGCTCTGTGCTGATTACATGGGTCTTATAATTCGTGAAAACCTGTCCTTACATGCAATTTCCCCCCAATATATACACACTGGGCTTTAATAATCAGAAACAACTGGACCATGCAGAATTTGAGGGCAATCATACAAGAAACCTATTTGGAAGGCTGCTTCTTTGAGAGGCTCCCTGACTTGTGTTGCTCATGCCCTCCTTTGCAAGAAATGACTGATATACACCTTGACCAACGATCCATATTAGTACCTCGTCCAATTTTCTTGTCAGCAGTTTTTATGGATCTGTGGGTTGCAGCAAAACTGTTGACATCAACACGTTATACCCACACAATGCACGGCTCCTGGCCGTGTCCTGGTCAGGGCAAGTCCTGCAGCAGCTGTGGGAAAGAGGACCTCTAAGCCACTGCTCCTGCGCCTGCACCGCTGACAGATGACGTCATTTCCTCAGCCAGGATGTGTGCCCGTGAGAGCCCTGGCCAGGCTCTGCTCTCACCTGCCCGGCAGAGCAGTGAGCTCATCAGAGCTTTGAGGTGATTGTCCTGGACAGAGGAAAAAGCATTCAACAGCAGAGAGAAAGCAGGACTCAAGCTTCCCCTCTCTGTGAGGGCTTCACCTTGAACTCCACATAAGAAAGGACAGCTAGTACTGAGCACCGCTGCAGCCCAGGCGCCAAGTGCTAAGACAAACACAGACAAACCCTTTCAACAAACAACAGCTACGCTGGCTCACGTGCCTGACACAGAACAGGGCAAAGGGTGGGAGACAAGTGCCCGCTCACACTTCCTCCTGCTGCTACCCACGAGCTGTGCACTGGACACAACTCGCATGCCCTTCTGAGCCTTAAATTCCTTACGCTAAATGTAAAGAATGTTCTCGAAATAACTCCTAAGGCCCCTGAGAAAGAAGGTGTAAAACCACCATGTCTCTGCTAAGTCAGGGTGTTTGCAAGTTCGCAGCTTGCTACTGCCTTGTCTTGTGCTGGTCCAGGAGACCAGGGACCACACTCTTACGCTCGTGGCACACAATTATCACCCATCAGTGCAGAAGCCCTTTCAGGCCGGGATGGTTGTGTTTTGTTCCCTTGGTCTCTATCTCTAACCTCTACTCCTATTTTTCCCCCAGGGGGCATCCACTATAATGTAACTGACATCCACTCTTAGATACGTATGTGGGTGTAAATATGAGCTGTGTGGGCGTCTCTCTCTGTCTGCACGTCTCTATATGGATTTATCCTTGTAAAATATGCAGCACCATTTGGGGCCCAGGTTTGTATTTGTTTATTTATTTGGTTTTGGAGACAGGGTCTTGCTACGTAGTTTAGATTGGTCTTGACCTCACCATGTAGCTCAGGCTGGCTTCAAAATCGTAGTAATCCTCCTGCCTCAGCCTGGGTGTGCTTTTAATTTACATCGGCAATATTGTGCTATGACTTTCACTCTGTTCCTTTACCCTGCACCCTGCTTGTACTATCTCTTTATGTTGCTGTGTGTACATCTACCTTGTTAATTCTTACTGGGTCATATAGTTCTTTATTATGTGGCTACCACATTGTTCTTCTTTATTCCACTGTTGCTGGACACCTGTGCTGCCCATATAATAGGCCCCATTACCACATACAGCACTGTAGTGAGCATCAACACACCCCTCCCCTGAACAACCTCCCAGAGTTCCTTGGGACCTGCTACCCCAGGAAGTGCACTATCTTGGATGTCACTGCCGGGCACTGCCCCACAGCTCCAGGGGCGGGTCCAAGCACAGAGGCAAGGTGTTGGGGGTGGGGCAGAGGCCTGCTGGGCAAGAGCCAATGTTTGGCTGAGTTGTTTGATTCTGGTTCTAGATTCTTCTTTGAGAAAGGCACTTTATTTTTCATTGGCTTCTATGTTAAGAGCCACATGTGCCTTTTATAGTCTGCATAGTGACTCTACGTGAATGTGACCTGAATCCTTTTGAACATCTATCTCTCCCCCGAGATTGCAAGTCCTGGGAGGGCAGGCGTTGTGCTTTTCTCGCTAGAGTTGTACTGCGCCCAATGGCGAGACAGAGCTAGGGCTGCAGGTGCCTGGCAAACAATCACTGAGTTTATAAATCAGGGAGGGAGTTCAAGCAGGGCGGAAGGAGCCCTTCGAGGTCCTGGCTGGGACTGAAGCAAGAAAAAAGGTGCCTGGTGGCACCGTCCGGGATGCCTACCCTAGGGGCCTGAGAACAGTCACCCTGGCTTGCGCAGCCCTGGTCTCACCCTCGGGGGCAACTTTTGCTTCCAGAAGGCTGTTGACCTCAGGTGCAGCACCCAACCTCGCACTACCTCTCCCCCTGTCTCCTATCCCCGGAACTGCGCCACCACTGCGCTCAGCACGCTCTCGGGAGCTCCCGTCCAACACGGGAGATGATGTGGCAATAAGTCATAATGCAAAGAGTCTCAAAGGGAGAGAAAGGAACAAATCATCATGGCAGCCTGGGGGTTACGGGAAGGGTCGTCCTCCGGCAGCACGGAGCAGGTTTGGGTGGAGTTGAGGTTGACAGGGCGTGGTGAGGAGAGAAAAGAGGAGGGGAGGGTGTACTGGGTAGGGGCGCTGCGGGTGGGAAGAAGGAGGGAAGGGAGGGAGGAGAGAGGGAGGAAGGCGTAGGAGGGGCCGCATGGACAGTATCCTGGGGGCAGGAAGTTGCCAGAAAGCAGATGCAGAGGGCTGTAAATCCAGCCCTTTGGGAGGCTGAGGCAGGAAGATTGCAAATTGGAGCCCAGCCTAGGTGCAGAGCTATCTCTGCACCGGAAGCTGGTCTGGTGGTGTTGAGGGCTGGCCAGGGAGGCAGCTCTGTCCCAGCGTGGGCAGGCTCTAGTCCCAGGGAGGTAGGTGGCCCTGCAGGCAGAGGCGGTGGGGGCCAGGGCACCGTCAGGGTGGAGGTGCAGGCGGTGTGGGGCCTTGGAGCGAGGCTCTTGGAAGTGTGCAGGAACCTGTGGCTCCAGGGACCGGAGAAGAACTGGGTCCTCTGTGGTGCCAGAGGGTAGTAACGGGGCCACAACATGCAGCACCAGGTCCCCGGTCTACTGAGGCAAACAGCTGGGGCCAAAGTCGCGTCCCGGAGACCTGGTGGGGCCACTGTGCCTTGCCCGGAAGTCACATGTCTGCCTCTTGGAGGCTCTGGGAGGCCACCCAGGGTCCCCGGCTCTCCTTGCCTCAGGACAGAAGGGCTGTGACCTACATTCCTGGGTCTCTCTGTCTATCTGTGTCTCTGTCTTCGGCTCTCTCTGCCTCCCCCTCCCTCTCTCTCTCCCCTCCCCCCCTCTCCCCTTCCCCTCCCTCTGTCTCTCTTTCTGCCTCTGTCTCCCTCCCTTCGCCTTTGGGACTCCCGTAAACTGAGCCCCGATGAGAATGCTTCTTTCCCACATCCTGAAACTGAAACAGGATGACGATTGAACCCAGAGCCTTCACTCTGAGCTACACTGCAATCCCATTTTATTTTGTAACAAGGTCTTACTAAGCTGCCCAGGTTGGGTTCCAATTTGCAATCTTCCAGCCTCAGCCTCCCAGAGGGCTTGATTTACAGGTTTCTGCCTTCATGCCAGGCTTCACTAGGATAATCTTGACTGTGCCACACTGAGGAAACCTTATTACCCAAGGAAGAAACAATTATCTTTCTGCTGCTTCAACGTTCACTTTGCCAAAGGGAAATTTCCTCTCCACCCAGTCACCAAACTGGCATTTCAGGCTCTGTGGCGGCTGTCAGGGAAGTATGAGGGGTTACGGTTTGGGGGTTCCTAGCACCTTGGCTCAAGATTTTCTGACTTCCCCACCCTAGTCCAAGCAGGAAAACTCAGGGCTGCAGGCCACTTCCTGCAGAAGTGAGAAACGGTGCCCATGCTGGCCTCTCAGGTCACTTCCATGCTGGCTCCCAGGGCCTTCCAGAAAGGGGTCCAAGCCTATGGGAACAGGCGCAGAGGAGCCTGCTGGCCAGCCTGGCTAGAGGAACTCAGAGCTGTGGGTTTTCGCATAGGGAGCTGTCAGCGCCCGCTCCTACTCTGGCGCTGGTATTTTTAAGTAGCAATAAAAGAAGCATGGTTTCCACAGAGGGAGTTTGTCCTGCGGCACTGCTGAGTGTCCTCCCTTCACTCCTCCTGCTACCTGAGCTCTCCCCCGCTCCCCTGCCTGGCTGCGGGGTGCACCCCGGGAGTCTCCAGGGGCTGCTTGTCCCAGCCAAGGTGGCCCTAGGGAGTTCAGAGGCCACCCAGTTTGGGGAGCTGCCTCTTCATGTGTCACCCACATACCATTTGCTGCTAGGCAAGGACTGTGTCATTTAGCTGCTAAACTGGGGCCTGGGAGAGCAGGTTGTAAAAAGGAGTGGCTGTCTGGGACAAGAGGGGCAATCTGTGTCCGTGGAAGCCGGCAAGCTATGCAGCCCTTTGGCCAATGAAACCTTTGACCTCATTCCTCAGGGATCCACAAATATCCAAAGCCCTTTGGCTGTGGCCTGAGCCAGGCTTTTAAATGCTTGGCTCTACCTACAGCCCTGCTAGACTTGGAAGAAAGACAGAGAACATGTAAGGAATGAGAAAGGACGGGAGGGCAGCACAGCTACTTTGGATTCTCTGGGAGAACTTATTTTTAAAAAATTATTTATAGTAGTTTTTGCTTCAGAAAAACTTACACTGTACAAAAGTAAGAATCTCCTTCTCTGAACACCACACCTCAAAACCAACCCTGGTCTCAGGGTTGCCCGCTGTTCACAGTGCTCATGGGGGCGCCCACCTCTCAGGGCCGTTGCTCCACACACACTGGTAGGTCACACGTGTGGGTCGGTCTCTACGGCGGCTTTGCTTTCTCAGCACGGCCTCACGGATATTTGTGGGGGACCTGCAGCGGGCTGAGCTCTCGACAGGTGAGTCATGCAGCCATCCTTCCTGCCCGCAGCTGGGTGAGGTAACCGCTCTGTGTGCCAAAGGCAGGGGCAAAGAGAGTGATTCACAGCCCTGCTCTTGTTTGTCTACTTCACAGCCAGCCCCAGCCCTCTGCGCCGAGCCTGTGAGGATCAGCTGTTCCCCGTACCCAAGTGTATCTCCAGTTTGGCAGGTAAGAGTCACGCGAAGGGCGCTGGACAGAGCCCATCCACCAATCAACAGCAAATATTTATTGAGGCCCTACTGTGTACCAGACACTGCTCAGGCCAAAGGGTGCAGAGGGGGTGAGAGGAGCAGAGCCCCGAAGCGCTGAAATCCGAGGATGCGCGGGTGGAGAAAGAGGCAGAATAATTAAGTCACTGAGTAAGTATTTTGAGACACTGGTCAGGTGATACAGAGGATACAGTCAGGTGCACAGGTGGGGCCTGGGAGCAGCAGACGTAGGGCCAACTCTGATGCAGCCAAGAGCTAATTGTGGTGCATAGGACGAGATGCTTTCTCTGCCTGGACTTCACGTCCCTCTACTGTGCAGTGAGACTGTTGGACCAGGTCACCGCGTGCATCCTTCTATGCATAGAGAGCACACAGGAGGCGCCAACACAGCGCTCGGTGGCTGTTTCTTCCCACGGTCCCTTTCCCTTTCCTGTGGTTGTGGCTCTAGGAAGGGGGATCTTTATTAAAATCCTTCTACCCTAGAGAGTCCAGGAAAGCAAGGAGAGGAACCCGGCCTCTAAACTGACACTGTACCATTGCAGGGGCTTTGTGTCCTCTGGTCTCTGTAGAGTCCAGGCAGGAGAAAGGGCAGGCTGCCGTCTACAACTAAGACCACTGGGCTATGAGCCATGGGCTGGGCTGGAGGAGGAAGGTGCCAGGGGACATTCTGGAGTGGAGGGTTTCGGGCGCTTCAGAGGCCTGGCCACTGCATAGACTCCCAGGCCAGTTGTCACATCCTAACTCCACCATGCTAATCCCTTGGCATGGCTCTGTCACAAACAGGGCGAACAGATCTTGTTTGCTGAACGCTGTCAGGACCAGCCCTGAAGGGGACCCATGTCCAGCCGCTGCCAAGAGAATCCTGCTTTGCAGAGAGGACCCAGGTTATCTGGAGGGAAAAGTGAGTGGCAAGAGTCTCCGCCTTCCCTACCCGAATGTGCAGTGATCCCGCAGTCTCTGTCATGTGCAGGGTCACGCGGTGCTGAGGAAGTGGGCACAGTGCCCCGTGGTGTGGAACTATGGGCTTTTCAAAACCCAGCAGGCTTGTGAGCCATAGTCCATGCCGATGACAGGAGGGCCACACCCCTGGAGAGGTGGTGGTTGCCCTGCTCTCACTTTAGGGGAAAGGAGGCTTCCCGGAAGCCTGATCCCCTATCTGATTCATGCTCATTCACAGTACAGCAGGCCAAGGAAGCGTGAGTCATAGATTAGTGCAAGAAACCAAACCAATCAGACAGACTCACAGCTCACTGGTCCTGTGACTGAAGGGCTCCAGCTGCAGGAACCCCCAAGACTTCCCAGGAAGCCAGGAGAGCAGGCAATGGAGGCATCTTGGGGAAGTCAACCACTCAGGGTTTTGATGAAAGTTAGGTGAAGTGGTGTTAGGTCAGCAATAAACCTCAGTGGGACTGAGTACCCCCCATGTGATGGTGTGACAGGTACTGTGACAGCCTGGGAGTGGAACAGCACATGCAGTAAACCCTGTGTGGACCGTCATGAAGAGCACATGGGCAGGAGGGCCCTGGCAGCTCTGAGCAAAGAGTGGTGTACTAGTTAGAGGCAGGGGCCCCTGCCAGCGTGACCCAGGCGCCCACGGGATTAATCACTGGTGGGACAGACCCAAGAAAGCAGCAAGTTAGCCAGAGCTGGCCTCCTTTTCCTCCTCCCCTTTGGGTTAGGAAATATGTTTTTAGTATTATAAAAAAGACAAGGGACTCCCTATTTTACAGCTAAAAGAATTTAAGCAGTGGTAGAGAAATACTCCCTGAACTTAAAAAAAGGATTCGAGATGTGTTGATTTTGTAGCTAAGGGAGATTCTTGGGAAAATTGGGCCTGAAATTCTGAACCGTCTGGCAATGACCTAGGCCATTACTGTTAGCAAATGTATTCCAAGCTGCCCTACACGTTTCCAAGTCAGTGAAGCATTGATACATTCACAGGAAGAATGAGAAAAAATTTTCTTTAGCTGGAGGGACCAAGGCGCTTCCTCTCTTTTTTTGTTCCAGTGCTGTGCATCAAATGCAGGGCCTTGCGCATGCTAGGTACTGGCTCTCCACCGAGTGACACCCCCAGCCTGACTGGATTTCTGAAGGGCCCAAGGGTTTGGATTATCTTCAAGGGCCTTCCCTTTAAGCAGCACCCAGAGGAAAGATCCAGGTGCCCCGAAGCACATTTCTGAGGATGTTACCAACAGCTGTCTTTGCAATCTGCCAGCTTCCTGGGCGCCCCAGCCTGAGGAGATGTGTGAAATGAGTGAGAGAGAGAGCCTAAGGGAGTTGGAGAACAATCCCAAGAGCGGAAATGCGTGCCCCAAGGTTTGTGTGTTGGAAGGAAACTTCATCTCCAACACAACCAACGGCAGTGAGAGGTGAGACCTTTAAGAAGTGTGTAGGTTGCTAGGGCTCCGCCCGCCAAAGTGGGTCAGTGGAGCCAGCACGGGAGTGGGTTAGTTATCCCAGGAGTGGGTCCTGAGTGAGAGGACGCATTCAGCCCCCTTTCCTGCCCCTCAGTCTCATGCTGTCTGGCCCTTCCAGTTCAGGAAGGAGGAGGCAGCAAGCAGGGCCTCTCTAGAATCACCACTGGGACTGTAAGAAGTACATCTCTGCTCTGTGTAAATGCCCCAGCCTGTTTGTTCTGTTCCCGCAGCACAAAACAGAGGAAGACAAAGTACATTTGCAATTGCCCAAGGCTGACTCTTTCCACCCTTCTGGATCAAAGGTCCAAGCCCTCCATGGACCTCAGGGGACAGGTGGAGGTGGGTGAGGTTTTGGAGCCACCTGGAGAGCTTTTGCAAAGATATCTGCACTGGGAATGTAGCTCGGTGGCAGAGGGCTTGTCTAGCATGTGTAAGGCTCTGAAGTGGAGGGTGCTGGACATTTCAGAGATTGCTTGGGCAAGTTTGTTCACGGGCCAAGCAGGGTGGTAGGCCTTACTAATGGGCTCTGGGATTTGCCAGATCTGAGTTTTTGTGTTTTGTAGTATTGGGATTGAACCCAGGGCCTCTCCACTGACCTGCATTCCCAGTGTCACTGGGAAACCAGGTCCTGACACCTCGAGAAAACAACCTTCAATCTCCTCAGTCCTTCGTTTCTTCCACTGGGTTAAGACACACGGGCAGCCATGCAGAGGCAGAGGTGGAGTTTGCCTTGAAGTAGGTAAAGGGAGAGTTACACCTTCACACGAGAGGGCGAGCAATCCCCCACAGGCCTGGGTACCATGTGAGTTTGGGCATCTTTTTACACACAGGAGAGTTACTCCTGGGCTTCAGGGAACTGTGGCATTATGATGCCCATAGGCCAATTTTCTTAGAGCTTCCTGCGGAATTCTCAAATAATCTTCCTGGTTCTTCTCAGATGGTCAGCGTTCCCACAGGGGCCTGAGATATGTAAGAAACTTGCAAAAGAAGTTTATGAAAGATAAATCCTAATCTAAATCAGCTCTTAGCCCAAGGCAAGAGGGGTCTTTAAAGAATCTCTGTTTCCAGTATCAGTGGACCGCAGGGTATGGCAACTAGGAATGCTGTGGGCCTTGTTCTAGAAATCCAGGCCCTGTGTTTTGGGTCTGAGATCTAATAAATGATTGCAAATTGTCATGTGTTGAGTCTTTGTTTCTTCATTTAACTGTAACTGGTGCAGCAGGCGGTTTTGGACCCCTCTTTGCCCCGCAGGGCTGCTCACGCCTACCTGTCTAATGCTCTGCTTCCTTTTTATTTTTCATTTTGAGCCACGGTCTTGTTAGATTGCTGAGGCTGAACTCAAACTTGTAATCCTCCTGCCTCAGCCTCTCAGAGTGCTGTGTGTACAGGCACACACCACCATGCCTGGTTCAGACTTGGTTTCAAGTCCAGGTCCACCCTTCCCTGTGGCTGTGCTTCCTGTCTCTGCCTCTGGATGACCCTGGAGGCAAAGCCACACTTCCGGCATGGAACTGGCCCCGTGAAGCAGTTTCTGCTGTGCCTCCAGCGTGGGCAGAGTGGGAGAGGTCTGGGTGGCGGGGAGCCATAGCAAGGTCACATTAGGAGCCCTCTGCCATGGTGGGGGCTCCAGGCAGCCTCCTCCAAGACGACCTGCGTATGGAAAGTGAGAATCCTAGAAGTCCCCGCAGGGAAAGAAATCCCAAAGCTGGGCGAACCTCTACAACATACTGGGATGATGTGGGATTAAGTAGGTTCCCGGGGCTGGGGGCCTTCGGTACTCCACAGGGGGCAGTCCCAGGCACACTGGACAGAGGGGTCACACAGACTGTGTGCTTCAGGGCATCTACTGGCTCTGGATGGACGGCTCAGGAGGGCGTTTAACCACTAAGGTGGGGTGCAGCCGCAGGTGGAGCCCTCGGCTATAAGGGTCAGACCCGGGGTTTGGTCACTGCCACCACAAAGGACCACTAGAAAACTCAGCACGTGCTCCGCCCAGAACAAGAGAACACCCCGAAGGCCTGGGGGGCTGGGGAGTATCGGGGGAATGGGGCGGGGCGGAAGCCTGGGGTGGGGGAGGGGCCTTTTCACCTGCTTTTCTCTTTTTTTCATTCAAATCTCCCTCTGGGAGGGAGGGGCCTCTGAACCCGGGCCTCTGTCTCCATGAAAGGAGAGAAAAGGGTGGAATTTCTTCCACTCCCACCGGGGGGCGTAGGACTAGGCGACCCCACAGAGCTTCCTGTGGGGCTGCACACCTGCGAACAGGCCACCCTCCCATTACATCAGGCCCTGTGTGCCCTGCCCCGCCCTTGCCCTGGAAGCCATCGGCCCATAGCCAGGGAGTCAGCTGCGGGTTGAGGCCCCGAGGGCCAGGTCCTGGCCCTCGAAAGCCTCTGCTTTCTTGTGTGACTTCCCTTTTTCTCCCTCTCTTTCCCCTTCCTCTGCTACTCTCACCCCAACTGACTCCCTTGATTCCCCTAAACCAAACAGAAGCACCACCCTATGGAGCAGATGAAGGTCAATCATTCACTGAACGTCACACCCATGAGCAAGCACTCCGGGATTTAAATTGACCTTCCTGTTCTTAAGCCTGTGGCACTTTCCCTATCTTGCTGTGATACCTGTGGGTATGAGAATAAAGAAAGAGGAAAAAAATGTCAGAGTGGGAGGCAGGTGGGGCAGCCTCCTTCAAAGGTTAACATCGTGCTTGCAGATATGATAGATTGCATTGGCCTTTGATGCAAAGCCAGCTTGTGAAATTAAAAAATTATGAATGTGAATTGATTGTACATATTCGTGGGTTCAATGCACTACTTCCACACATGCATAGATCATATGCTGATCATATCTAACTTCTCAACCTCTAGAAATCACTATTCTGCATTTAGGTTGACATTTTTTAGCCTCCACATAGGAGAGAGAATACATGGTGCTTGCCTTTTTGTGTTCACCTTATTCGACAACACAGTATCTTCTGGTTCCATTCATTTCACTGAAAATGAGCAGATTTCACTTTCTGTGGCTGTATAGTACTCCAACATATAGAAACCACTGTTTATCTGTTGATTCCAGCTTGTATCACTTTAGGCCACTTCCCAGTGAACATGTTGAACCATATCATCCTTCATTTGGCTAAATAATGTACATCTCATAATTCAATCATCTGTCATCTATTGATCATCTAAATTATTCTTATTTATTTATCATGTTGTGAGCCTGTATGATATACTGGGATGATGAATTCCTTGTACTGGGATGATGAATTCCTTGTTTACCACTTGTTCAAAGGCACCTGATTTTCTCTGTCTTCCATCTGCTTTTGCCAAGTGTCAAGGAAGTCCTAAGATGTTCTCCTTCTTTGAGATGTGGGTATCTCTTACATTTCAAACATCACAGTCTGTCTGGGGCCTTTGTCTTACAGACCCGAGCTCCTCACTTCTTAACTGGCCCGATCAATTCTCTGGGCTCATTGAAATATCACCACTTGGGTCCCCTTCAGTGTGACTCTTTGTGTCAACAATATCTCAGACAGCCCCGCTGTGGCCTGCAAGCCAGCCTCAGATTAATAAGACACTCGTGTAAGATTCTGTGATTTGTTGAGGGCCAGCTGGGCAAACAGTTTTAATAAAAAGCCTTCTATTCCCCCCTGCCCTTTGGGATAATCAGAAGCAAGAGCTCCGGCTGGGGCTTTCTTCCCCAAGAAAGCCTCAGTGTCCCAGCATGGCCATCCCAGTGTGCACAGAGAGAGAGGAAGGAGAGGCTGGAGACTCTGCCACTTCCAACTTCCTTATACTCCTGAGATCTATCGGTTGTCGGTTGTTGCCTGCATGCCTCGGACATGCAGTGAGAGCCTCCCTGTCCCACATCTCCAGTTCCTGAGTCCAGGAAACCAAAGGCCCCAGCCACCGAATACTGAAAATCAGCCTTTCTTCAGCTCAGCCTGGAAGATGTTGTGAGACACAGGACACCTTCTTCCACTGTCGGGCACCAGAAAGCAAAAAAAGCAAGGTCAGAGATAAAGGCTGCCCTCTCTTGGACACTTGGGGTCCCTGCTGGTCAGCCAGCTGCCCCCTTGGCTGGCCTGTGGGTGGTTGCTGCCCGGTTCCTACAGCGCGCCGCAGTGGGTGACGGACTTAGTGGTGTCACACCGCAGAAGGCTCACAGGCAGAGGCTGCGCTTGCTGCAGTTCTCCAGAGCACATGTCACGTGTCATCAGACCCTTCTGAACCCCAGAAAGTCTAGGTGAAGAGTGGGAAATGCTGGTCCTAAGGACTGTGTTGCATTTGTTCCAAAGTCCTTATCCCAGAACCTCAGAGGGCAACCATATTTGGAAATAAGTCACCACAGATGCAGGCTGCGAGGATGAGGTCATACCGGAGCAGTGATTCCTAATCTAACATGCCTGGCACCCTCCTGAAAAGCAGAGATTTGGAAACCAGCCCACACAGGGAGCCTGCCATGTGCAGATGGAGGCAGCAATCAGGATGTGACTTTGCAAGTCATGAACCCCAAAAGCTGCCAGCAGATCTTCAGAAATAAGGGAAGCGGGAGGGACCATAGTCTCCCTTGCACTTGTTAAAAGTGACCGATCCAATGTTAGCCTCGCTCTCAGACTCCAGCCTCAAGAGCAGGGAAATGATGTATTTCTGGCTTTTCTAGTGATTTTTTTTAATTGCACTGCTGTGCTATGCCGCCAGTCCTAGGATTAAGCAATCCTCCTGCCTCGACCTCTCACGAAGCCGAGGCTGCAGGTGGGCGCCACCACACTAGGCTGTTTTAGAGGTGCTGGAGATCAAACACAGGGCACCAACAATACTAGGTGAGGACTGCGCCATGCTTTCCACCCCAGGCCCTCAATGTCTGTTGTTAAACTAATAGGTCTTTGTGCTCTGTTCCAGTATTCCTAGCAAACAAATACACCTGCTGTAGATGTTTTCTGGGCTTCTGGTCTTTTCAGAACTTTTACTATCAGTTAAGTTTGTGCATGGCCAGGCATGGTGGTGCACACCTATAATCCCAACACTTGGGAAGCTGAGGCAGGAGGATTGCTATAAGTTCAAGGCCAGCCTGGGCTGTATAGTGAGTTCAAGACCAGTTTGAATTACAAGGTGAGGCCATGTCTCAAAAAATTTATGCATGACAATTTCCCATTTATTTATATTCATAGGAACAAACTCTAGGAAATAGTTTCTTAGGTTCCTCAGACTCACCTGTTAGAGAAAATGCTGTTTCAAAATGGCTTAGGACCTGGTGTGGTGGTACGAGGCTATAGTCCCAGCATTCTGGGAGGCTGAGGCAGGAGGTTTGAACCCAGCCTGGGCAATTTAGTGACTTTGCAAGAGCCTGTTTCAAAATAAAAAGACCTGAGACAGTGATGCCCCCTGCCTTGCCTTTGTTGCCCAGTATTGTTTTTGCTATTCTAGGTCTCTTCTGTTTCCAAATGGATTTTAGGACTGTTTTCTCTAATTCTGTGTGGTACGCTATTTGTATTTTGATTGGGATTGGATTAATCTCTCTAACAATTTTGGGAGTCTGGTTATGTTTACTATGTTGGCTCTTTCTACCCAAGAACAAGAGATACCCTTCCATTTTCTGATATCCTCCTTAATCTCTTTTTCACAGTACTGTAGTTTTCAATGTAGAGATATTTTACTTCCTTTGTTAGATTAATTCCTAAATATTTCAACTTTTTCATGATCTTGTGAAAGGTGTTGTTTCCCTAATTTCTCTCTCAGTGAATTTGTTTTTTGTACAGGAATGCTATTGATTTTTGAGTGTTGACTTTGTATCCAGCTATGCTACTGAATTTGGTTATTAGTTATTAAATCTAGAAGTCTTTTGCTGGAGTTTTTGTGGTCTTCTATGCAGAGTATCATGTCATCACAAATGATAATAATTTAACTTCTTCCTTTCCTATCTTTATTCCTTTTATTTCTTCTTCTTGTCTAATTGCTCTGGCTAATGTTTCCAGAACAGTATTGTATAGGAGTGGTGATAGCAGATATTCTTGATTTGTTCCTGATTTTGGAGTGAAAGGTTTCTGTTCTTGACCATTTAGTATAATGTTGGCTGTTGGTTTGTGAACAGTTTTCTGTAGGATTTTTTTTGAGACAGAATCTTACTATGCAGTTCAACCTGGCCTTGGACTCACTATGTAACCCAGGCCGAACTTGAACTTTTAGGGTTCCTCCTGCCTCAGCCTCCTGAGTACTGGGATTACAGGCCTGCACCACCATACCCAGCTCTTCTGTAGAGTTTTTATCATGAATGGGTACTGGACTTTGTCAAATGCTTTTTCTGCATCTGCTGAGATGATCATGTGATTTTTGTCCTTGGCTCTGTTGACATGGTACATTACATTTATTGATTTGTGTATGTTGAACCATCTTTGCATCCTGGGATGAATTCTACCTGGTCATGGTGAATAATCTTAATGATTTGATGCATTCTGTTTACTATTTTATTGAGGATTTTTGCAGTTTGTTCATTAGGGAGATTGGCCTGTAGTTCTCTTTATGATTGGATGCTTCTCTGGCTTTCTTATCAGGGTAGAGCTACTATAATAAAAACAGCATGGTGTTAGCAAAAAAACAGATCCAAGGATCAATGGAACAGATTAGAAGATGCAGAAACAACTCCAAACACACTCAGCCACCTTATCTTCGACAAAGGGGCCAAACACCTTCACTGGAAGAAAGATGGCCTCTTTAATAAATGCTGCTGGAAAAACTGGCTTTCCACATGCCAACGACTGAAAATAGACACATGTCTATCACCATGTACCAAACTAAAACCAAAATGGATCAAAGATCTAAATATTGAAACAGAAACACTAAGTCTGCTGGAAGAGAGGTTAGGTGCAACTCTTGAAGTCACTGGTGTAGGCAAAGAGCTGGGAATGGTGGTGCAGGTCTGTAATCCCAGCACTTGGAAGGCTGAGGCAGAACCTGCAAGCTTGAGGCCAGCTTGGGCTAAAAAGTGAGTTCAAGGCCAGCCTGAACTTCAAAGAGAGACCTTCTCTCAAGAAGATGACCCCCCCAAAAAAAAGCAGAGAGAGAAAGATATCAACCAATAACAAATGCCATGGGGAAAAGGAATGCTTCTCCACTGTTGGTGGGAGTGTAATGGATATTCCTCAAAAAACTAAAACTAGCAGTTCTACTTAACCCAGCTATCCCCCTTCTTGGTATCTTCCCCAAATAATTCAAAGCATCACAGCACAGTGATATATGTACACCCATGTTCATAGCAGCACAGTTTGTAATAGCTAAATCTTGGGAGTAGCCTGTGGTGGATTAACTAATGGTCAACTTGTACCACCCAGCTGAACTGAATCAGAGTGGTTCTGGGTGTGGAGGGCTCATCTGAGGATTGTTGCCAACAGCATAGAAAGAGAACTGGAGGGGAAGATGGTGCACTGTTGATTCTCCTGGAGAAGCTTGTTGTGCTGGTTTTCCTGACATGGACTCGGCTGTTCTCATCCTTGGCGGAGCTCAGGACCTCACTGTTGCTGAGGATGGCTGTGGTTATTTTCGGATGGAGCTCTGTTCCTTACTTTGAGTGTTGATTCCTGACTCCATTACAGACCCCTCAGCCTCTGGCACAGATCCTTCATTCCACTGGCACCAACTTTTTAGCTTCCACCACTGACCTTTGGGCCTTCTTTGTGCAGATCCTTGGTATAGACTTGCGTGAGACATCGTTATGGGTTCTAGCCCTCCAGCTGGACGTGTGCAGGACATTGCCATGGGATCCAGGCCCTCAGCAGATTCTTTGGTCTTTAGTGTGTGGACAGATCTCCTGCACTCTTTTGCACTTGACTCTTTGAGTGACTATTATAAAATAATACTATAAATTTTTTGTCCTGTATCAACCCTTTCCCTTGTAAGCCCTGAGTACAGCATAGCCCAAATGCCCTTCAAGCCATGAATGGGTAAAGAAGATGAGGTTTCTTATGATGGGGTACTTCTCTCCCATAGAGAAGGATAAGCTTGAGATATTTCTAGTTAAATGGATGCACGCTGAGACCATACTCGTAAGTGAAATAAATTAGACGCACCTTTAAATATCGTATTGTCTCTCCTGGTGTGAGAAACTGAAAGTATAAATGACCAAAATATATAGATAGATATTGGGAAATGGGAAGAAATTGTTCAAAAAGAAAGGGGGAAAAACAAACAAATGGAAAGGGGAACTAGGGAGAGGGGAGGAAGCAGAAGAAAATAATGAGAAAAGAAGGATAAAATGGAAACAAACCTCTAAATCAGGAGGGGAAGAAGGACTCAAGGGAGGGGAGGGGAGTGAGAAAAGGAGGAGGTGTGTCACATACAGGTGCGAAATCCTTACGATGGATGTGATCATTATGTGCATTGAAACTGTACCAATAAACAATTTACAAAAATACACAGAAAACTAGCCTGGGCCGAGGATGGGGCTCGGTTGTCTTGGCCTGCCCGGCGGGCACAGAGCAGCCAGAAAGCATCTGAGACCTAAGTGTGGCTCTTGGCCCCCAAACCACCCAAGTGCCCTGTGGCTCAGTTTCTACATCTGCACACATGCGGGGTCAGCATGGGGCCGTGCAGTGTACGGGACGCTGTGTGTTTTCAGGAAGGGCCCCGCGAGCACTGCACAGCCGAGACAGGATGAGCAGGTCTCGCCTGGGCTCCTGTCTAGTCCCAGGTATGAGCAGCCTCCTGGCCCTGGCTCTGGGGCCGGCAGTCCCAGCTTCCAGGCAGCACTGTGACCTCTCGGAAGAGGCAGAGGCCGGCAGCACGCAGGATGCTGGAGCTGAGACTCCGCCAGGAGCAGAGCCAGGGAAGTCATTTCCCAATGCGCACCTCAGGGTGGAAGTGACATAAGGGAGAGGCTAGGATGTGAGGGCTGGGGGTGAGGAGCACTGACTGCCTTTCTCCCCAGACCCCACCTCCCAGAGCACTGGTTTCAGTGCTGGGAAAGCCATTGGAGGAGACAGGGCTGTTCATATGCACACAGAAGGTAACTGAGGCCCTATAGGGCCCTGCCAGGTCCTACAGGCGGGTGGCAGGCAAGACTGGGCTTGGGCCGTATGGTTCAGATTTGTCCCAATTTACTATTTTTCAGCACTGCTTATTTAAAATGGAGGCCTGGAAATGGCCTTGGCGTGGGAAACCTGACTACCAGAAATATGGGGCTGGGGGTGCATGATGTGGCCCAGCCTGCCCTGGGGCCCGTGGGGGCAGAACTGCTAGTGGAGTGAGGCTTAGATCCCACCTGTGAACAACCAAGCCACAGGCTGGGGCCTGCTAATTACCCCGTCCTGGCTCTCTGTACTTAACTCAGGAAGAGGCCTGCAGGAGCCGGCATTTAGAGTCCTTAATCTCCACTGTGTTATTTAACACAAGAAAACAGCTGCGTGCGTGGGCTCGGACTGTGGGGTCTGACCCTCTCGTTGCTGTGGGTGACCTCGGACGAGCTAGCAACCTTAGCAGGGTCTCCTGCTGCGTGGGGGAGAATCACCATGGGTGTGCAGAGGGTGCAGGATGGCTCCACACCCTGCGGCTCCCTGCCCTCAGCCCGCCCTGCAAGGATAGATACAGGGCAGGTTCTGTGCCGCGCAGAGGTTGCAAGGCCAGAGGAGACTGGGCCTGGCCTGAGAGTCCTTCAACCTGCTGGAGATCAGAGCTGCTTCGTCACCTATTGATATGTTACAAATACCTCCCGATGTAGTGGCTTAAACAACAGCAGTGTCTAGTCACAAATAGTGGATGGCTGATCGCCATGCCACATCTCAGCTAGGGAGGTTCTTGTGTGTGCAATGCAGTTGGGTGCATGGAATAGCTGGGGGCTGGCTGAGCTGATCTTGAGCTCTCTCCCTGTTTTCCTGTCCGCTTGTCTCTGTGTCTGTCTGTCTGTCTCATTTTCATGGCATTTGCTTTCTATGGGCAAAAATAACAACCAGGCCCGGAAGTCACAGCATCCCCTCTATCCCACGCTAGTGCCAAAGTGCATCCCAGGGCCAGCCTGGATGTAATGGGAGTCAGTGCTCACTCCTCTCTGTGGGGGGACAGGAACAGAAGTGGTTGTAGGTGGTCATCCCCGCAGACACCCCAAGGGGATGGAGAGGACAGGTCATGGCCAAGGCTGGTGCCACACCCAGCCGCTTCGCTCCTTACCATCAGGACAGTGCTAGCGGGCACTCAAGAAATGCTTATTTCTCTGCTGGTTCTCTTAACTTTGAAATGTAATATATTTTCAAAACTTAGTTCAGCCGGGTATGGTGGCGCATGCCTGTAATCCTAGCACTCAGGAGGCTGAGGCAAGAGGATCCTTGGGAATATAAGACCACCATGGGCTACAAAGGTCAGCCTGAACTGCATAGCAAGACTCTATCCCAAAAAGACAAACAAAACAAAACAGAACAAAACTTAGTTCACTAAAAAAACCCTATAATAATCCTAATGAAAAATATGTTTCAATTATATATCTCACCAAAACTCAAACAATTTTGTATGTCAACTTCTATTTGTGGGCATTTCTTGTGTGTGTGTGTGTGTGTGTGTGTGTGGTGTGGGTACTGTACACAGGGCCTTTTCACTGCACTACATCTCAAATCCTTTTATTTTTTATTTTGAGACAAAGTCTCACTAAGTTGCCCAGGCTGGACTGGAACTTTCAATCTTCCTGCCTCAACTTCCCAGAGTGCTGGAATTATATACCTAGGGCCTCAGATCATAATTACATAATCCACCACTAGGCCCAGTTACACATGCTAAGCATATAAACCTTCATAGTACAAGATCTGAGAAACAGAGACCTTTCTGCAGCTGGTTCACATATGATCTGTATGCAGCTATTTTTACTTATGGAAATATCCAATAGTTTTTCCATGTTCCTGCAGAGCTTTTCTAAGTGGCCTTTTGTCATGGCGACTGTAACATTCCGTGGTGTTGTCCTGCCACAATCCATGAGATCTTTCTCCTCCAGGTCATCTAGGCGTTGCTGCTGTGAAACATTTTTTCCATGTTTCAACATAGCTTTCCTGACTATCTGTTTAAAATAGCCGAATGATATTTCATCACGCTTATCTCACATCACTATTCAAACATGCTCCCGTCCGTTCAGACATTTTGCTATGTGCGCCAACCGGGCCAGAATCAGGGCTGGCCACAGAGACACCCCCTGGGACCAGGACAGGCTCAGTTTTTGACCCCGCCACAGGGAACAGCTGTCCAGGGCACTGCAGCTTCCAGGAGCTCTGGCTCAGGACAGCTTGGCTAGTCCTGCTGAAAGTTTACCCTGCATCGATTTTATCTGCCAGCCATACACATCTGAGCTGTGTTTCAGGATGCACGCGACTGTCCATTGTTCTTTTTAAAAATGTTCCAGGGCTGAAGCTGTGGCTCAGGGGTGCGGTGCTTACCTCGCTTGTGGGAGGCCCTGGTTCAATCCCCTCGGTTGTTTTACTTTATTAGCTGCAGTCCAGGATGTGCCTCTGCCCCAGCATCCTCACCGTGCTGGCCCACATTCTGTTAACTTCTTGGGGCATCTATATCCATGTGCCCCAGCCCAGAGACTTAAACATCAGCTGTTATCCTCTCACTGTCTGAATGACGGAAGTCTGGAGGACAGTGCTGGCAGGGCCCTTGCTCTTGGTGTGTCCCTGAGTCTGGCACTCCAGGTGTTCCTTGGCTTGTGGCCACATCATTCCCATTTCTGTCTCTCTGCTCATGTTATAACCTCTTCTTGGTGTCTCTCAAAAACTCCCTGTGCTTCTCTCTTACAGGGACCCTTGTGTTGGCTTTGTGGACCTATTGGATAGCCCAGGTCACCTCACTTGCAAACCCTTCCTTAGTCACATGGGCAGAGACCTTTTTGCCCAGTAGGGTAACATTTATAAGTTCTAGGGATAAGGACTTGATGTCCTTGAGTGGTCACTATTAAACCTATCAGAAGTACTTAAAAAACAAACTCAGTCCTTGTTCAGGGACAAGAACAGCATGTGTCTAGATTTCACTAATTCAAAGCGCTGAAGTCAGGGAGGGGTGAGGCAAGAAGCAACTGGCTCCTCAATGAGACTTAGATCCCCAACACCATTAAAGATGCTGCCCCACTGGCCCTGTTAGGGGAATCGAAAGTGTGTGTTCTCAGAGTCTGCAAAAAGGGCAAGTTTCGCTCCCGCTGCTGGGGGATCCAAGCTCCAAGCCCACAGGGTTGTGTGAGCCTCACTGTCTGCAGCAGCTGGAAACAGCCTGGTCTGCACTAGGCACACATGTGGCACAGAAGAGCATGGTAGGGTGGAGATGGCCCCCCAGGAGCAGTACTGCTGCTAGAAATTTCCTCAGGGCAACTCAAGATGCCTGAGCAGAAAACCTGTCCTTGCAGGTGGCTGGGAGTCCATGGTACCCAGTGGGAGGGGATGTTGACTTTCCCTAATCCTTTTCCTGAGCATGAAACACACACAGAAGGCCCCTGCCAATCAAGCAGAGTGTGTGTTTGCATGTTTGCCTTACCCATGGCTGCAGGCCTCTTCTATCTGATGGAAACAATCACAGGCCCTTTAGGATGATGGCTTTCACAGCTTAAGCCCCACTTCCTTTTTTTTGTTTTGTTTTGTTTTTGGTAGTGGAAATTGAACTCAGGACCTTGCACTTGCCAAGCAGGCACTTATGCCACTGAGCTATATCCTTGGCCCAAGCCCTACTTCTGAGCAATATGGCTTCTCATTTTATTTAGTGGGGGAGGGTATTGAGACAGAGTCTTGCTATGTAGTCCAGGCTGATCTTGAACTCACTATGTAGCCAGACTGGACTTGAATTTGTAGCAATAAGGGGCTGGGGGTATAGCTCAGTGGCATAAGCACTTGCCTGACAAGCGCAAGGTCCTGAGTTCGATCCCCAGTACCGGAAAAAAAAAAAATTTAGAATTTGTAGCAATCCTGCCTCAGCCTCCTGAGTGCTGGGATCACAGGCATGCGTGGCCATGGCTCTCTAAATCTCCATTTGAGTATGTCATTCATTTATTTATTCAGTGCGCATTTAGCTAAAAACTCCTGTTTAGGGGTGAGGTGTGATTGCAATGTACGATAAATGTTCAAATTTTAAAAAATGATTTTAGTAAAAGACAGATTGCCATTAATTTCCCTCAAAGTACTTACCTTGCTTCAAACACACTTGTCTCATGGTTCTTGCTTCTTTCTGAAGCACTCCTGTCCTTGACAGTGTGACTAGGAGGCAGCTCCTCAGTGGTGCAGGTCACAGGGCCAGGAGCACATAGCCCCCCCACCCCCCAGCTCGCTGGGTGACTTACACTCAGTGACAGCCTGGCCCATCGGCTTCCTCAGGGCCTGTCCAGGCAGTGTGACAAGCCCTGAGCATGAGCATTTTCACACTGGGTGTATCCCTCAGTGCGGCACTCATTGAGACTGGTTCTGTGTCTCCGGCACTCAGCTAATTACAGCACAGCAGCAACCAGTGCAGCCTCAGCTGACCCTGCCAGGCAGGCCCAGCCTCCCAAATGTAGGTTGCCCATTTCCTGATGATCTGTCTCTTTCTAATCCCTGCCTGGCTTCTCCCTGCCACCCAGGGTGCTTCAGGCTGCTCCTAACCTGTGCGCTCAGAAAACACAAATGCTCTCTGGAGATGAAGCCGAACATGATTGAGAGGCAGGTCTCTTAGTGGCAATCAGCCATCAGCAGGGATGCAGTTCGCCCCATGACCTGTGGCTTTGGCCATGGGTATCCTCAAGAGGTGAAGCGTCCCTCGCTCAGGACACAGCAGCATGCTGCCCCATGGGCAAATTACTCCTCATTGTGCCCGGCCACAGGGTGTTAGGAACCAATAGGTCTAGGTGCCACACTCTGTGGCCTCACTGCAGCCCACGCTCTGCCCTGTTACAGCCCTACTTCTGGGGGCAGCTTCCTGGTTCTAGATGGGGCCGCCAGGGTTCCTCAGTCTCAGCAAGGCAGTGCTGCGAGTCTGTGGCCTGGAAACCTCCAGCACCGATGAAGCAGCAGTCCTAAGCCCGGCAGAGGGACAGAGCTTCTGCCGGGGAAGTGGCAGGAATATGTTCCCACCGGGGAGCCCAGAAAAACAGCCCACCATGGTTCCACCTGCTTCTTCCACTGCCGCTGCTGCTTAACCTTTTGTGTGCCAGAGCAATATTTCGTTGTATAAAAGAACTCACCCTCTTTAGCCATTCACCAGTGATGGACATTCAGGCTGTTTCCAGGATTTAGCTATTACAAACTGTGCCGCTGTAAAGATGGGTGTGCATGTCCTGTGCTATGATGCTTCTCATTGTTTCAGGAAGATACCAAGAAGAGGAATAGCTAGGCTGAATGGAATGCCTAGTTTTAGTTTCTTGAGGAAGCTCCACCCTGATTTCCACAGTGGTTTCACCAGTCTGCACTCCCACCAGCAGTGGAGAAGGGTTCCTTTTTTCCCACAGCACTGCTAGCATTATTTCGTGGTGATAGCCATTCTTTTGGGGGTGAGATTCCCATTATTTTAATTTGCATCTCTTGATGACTGATGATGTTGACCATTTTTTCATATACTTATTTGCTGTTTCAGTGTGTATTCATCTCAGATGCCCATTTTTGGATTGTGTCTTTACATTTGGGGGTCTGATTGTTTTGAGTTCTTTATATATTCTAGATAGTAGTCCTTTGTCTGAGGAATAGCTGGTAAAAATTTTCCCCACACTGTGGATTGTCTCTTCACTCTGTTGGTAGTTTCTCTTGCTATGCAAAAGCTTTTTAATAAGATGAGATCCCAGTTGTTGGTTCTTGTGAGAGCTCCCGTGTGATGGAGGTTTGTTCATAAAATTTCTTCCTACACCAGTGACTTCAAGAGTTCTACCTAACCTCTCTTCTGGCAGACTGTTTCTGTTTCAATATTTAGATCTTTGATCCATTTTGGTTTTAGTTTGGTACATGGTGATAGACATGTGTCTATTTTCAGTCGTTGGCACGTGGAAAGCCAGTTTTTCCAGCACCATTTATTAAAGAGGCTGTCTTTCTTCCAGTGAAGGTGTTTGGCTCCTTTGTTGAAGATAAGGTGGCTGAGTGTATTTGGAGTTGTTTCTACATCTTCTAATCAGTTCCACTGATCCTCGGGTCTGTTCCCCCGCCCCCCCCCAGTACTATGCAGTTTTATCACAGTCACTTTATAGTATAATTTCAAGTCAGGGATTGTGATGTCCCCTGCCTGGCCTTTGTTGCCCAGGATTTTTTTGTTATTCTGGGTCTCTTCTAGTTCCAAATTAATTTTAGGATTGTTTTCTCTAATTCTGTGAGGTATGCTATTGTTATTTTGATTGGGAGTGCATTAAATCTGTATAGCAGTTTTGGGAGTATGACTATTTTGACTAGTGATTCTTCCTACCCAAGAACAAGAGATATCCTTCCATTTTCTGATATTCTCTTTGATCTCCTTCTTCCTTTTTCAGAGTACTGTAGTTTTCAATGTAGAGAACTTTTACTTCCTTTGTTAGATTGATTCCTGCATTCACCATATTTTTGATCATGCTTCATAAAGCCACTCACAAAAGACTTCTAGCACTGCTTCAGAAAATGGCAAAAGCAATGGGATAAGTGTGCTGGAATATTTTGAGGGGAATTGATAGTAATGTATCTTTTACTCATACATTTAAAAATGTAAACATTCACAATATAGTTTTAGCACACCTGCCTGGAGCTTGTGATCCTTCTGCCTCTGCCTCCGGAGTGATAGGATTACAAGTCTTATCCCGCTTGCTCCACACTGGGGATTGAATCCAGGCCTTTGCCCTGGGCTGTACCCCCAGCCCTTTTTAAATATTTTTTATTTTTTTCAAACAGGGCCTCACTAAGTTGCTAAATTGTCCAGGGTGGGCTTGAACTTGTCACCCTCCTGACTCAGCCTGCAGAGTGCTGGCATTTCAGGTGTGTTCCTTGGCCAGGCTTGCAGCATTTCCCAGGGGGTCTGTGTGCGTGTTCCTCAGCCAGGCTTGCAGCGTTTCCCAGGGGGTCTGCGTGCTGCAGCGCCCCAGAGGGCTCCTTTCTGCAGCGGGCCAGGCTGGGCTCCTTCCTCTGGAAAAGCGTTCCTGCCCCCCAGAGCAGCCTGGAGTCTGGCTTGCCTCCTTCCCTCATGTTGCAACGCCACACCTGCCCACTCTGAAAGAGGGCATTGTGTTCCCCCGAGCCACCCACACTGCGGCCGGGTGCCCGCTGCTCAGAGTCACTTGGGTGTGGGTCCGTGTGGGTGGGGCAGGTGGTGCTGGACACCCCAACAGGGGCAGGTGTGGTGGGCCGTGAGTGTGGCCCCGGAAAGCAAACCACTCCCCGGGGAATTGCAGGCTTGGGCCCAGTGTGGCAGTTTCCTTAAAGATATAATTATCTGTGGGGTAAACTATTCTCTAAGCTCATCAACCCTTGGGGGACAAAATGTTTACAGGAGGAGAACATGCAAGAGAGATTTCATTTTGTTTGTTTTTCCTGAAACGCTTGAGCCACCCACAGCGACAGTTATGGAAAACACAGAACTTGCTGGCAGGAAAAGGGCAAGAGTGAGAACCGAGCGGGTGAATGCGGGAGGCCGGGCCTGGGCGTGGGTGGGCCTCCGCACCTGGCCCAGGTGAGCAGCCCGGATGGTTAGCAGGGCCACAGATTCAGGTGCACGTGCGTGCTACTGGGGGTCGAGTCCAAGGTCTCTGAATAAGCTACATTCCTAGCCTCAGCCCCCGCCCTCCGTTTACTGAGTTAGGGTCTCACTATGTTGCCCAGACAGGGGTGGGACTCATGACCCTCCTGCCACGGCCTCCCAGAGTGCTGGGAGGACAGCCCTGTGCCGGTTTCTAAGTTTAGCGTGAAGGAGAGGGAAGCAGAAAGAAGCCAGGTGGCAGTGGCTTCTTAGTGGCAGGTGGATCCAGGGGGACCTGGAGCCCTGAAGCCCCTCGGAGTCTCTGCCAGCCTGGAGCCCACAGCGACACATTTCCTTTAAGCACCTGCACATTCTCCACTCAGCACCACAGGTACAGCCAGCTTCATGCCTCAGGCTGTTTCTGGGCCTGGAAGTCAAGCAAATTCGCAGACACTGGGCTCTTGGGTACCCTGGGCCACGCTGTCTGTGCCTGGGGCCGGCATCCCTACCGGCGCCTCGGGAGCCTGCCACTTGCACAGTGACACAGGCTGCAGTGGGCGAGGGCCTGCGCCTATGTTTTCCACTTCCTTTTCTCTTCTTCCCTCTGTCTGCTTCTCTAGAGAGAAGCAAATCACAGGGCCTTTTCTCTGAGCTCCATTCCTAGCCCCTTTTTGTGTTTTATTTTGAGACAGTGTTTCGCTAAATTGTCTGGGATGCATGTGAACTTGCCATCCTCCAGCCTTAGCCTCCCAGAGTGCTGGGATTTCTGGTATGTGGCCCTACACTTGGCTAAATTCAGGGATCTTTACTCTTAAGTAATTATTGAGCGGTTTCCTGCATCTGAAGATGGGGTAGATAAGCTTTGCTCACCAGTGCAGCTGTCGTTATTTACGATCGTTGTATAGAAGATAAAAGAGAGCCCTGAAAGGTGGAGAGAAGAGGGTAGACTGGCTAGGAACCCGGGGACACCAGGAATGGTGCGGTGATAAATTCCTGGGCTTATTTTTCTGCCTCTTAGTCGCAGTCCCGGAGCTGAAGAAATGGACCGCCCAGACGTAGCAATCCACAGAGGACAGAGGTTGGAGCAAAGCCTCCCCTGTCTGACCAGAGTGCAGGAAACTGAAAAGCTAACACAGAGATCTTTTCAACAGTAAGCGCTGCACCACACCCCCAAACTGGCCTGACGCAAACTCAGGGCACCGAAGGTGGAGCGCAGACGCCTTGCCCTCTTGAGGCAGTACCGAGGCACCCTGCAAGCCTCCTGGGTGTCATCAGTGAAGCCCAAGTAGTGAACCAGAAATGTCGCCCCTGCCAGCCCAGAATGAGCCACACACAGGTGTCACTGGGGCCATGAGGGACACTTGGACATGCACCCCTGTGGCAGTATGGAGGCAGGGGCTCCTCCGTGTGGTCACCCTCTTCCCCGGTGGGTGACCTCTGAGAAGGCTTTCTGGAGCAGCCTGGCATCCACTGTTACCCACTGAGAAGGGGCCACTCTCACCGCTGTGGTAGTGGGAGCTGGGGCTCCAGCAGGGAGCAGGGTCCCCCTCTCAGCCACCACTGCGACAAGATGTGCGGGCTCCCTGGCTCCCTAGCAGAGCCATCTTGGAGAAATCTGGCTACGAGGGCTGGTTTGAATAAAACCCAGAGTCTTGCAGTGTTATGCAAAAAATGTCAAGACTCAGTCTGTAGACGGTCTGCTCTGCTGACAGCTGTTTTGGTCACTGGGTGGCCAAAGAATCAATGTAGAAATCAGGACCAGAACCTCTAGACACATACACTTGCTCTGGTGCACGTCCTGAACTCTCTAGGACCCAGTCGTTAAGACAGAGAGTAAGCCAAGCTTTTTGTGCTGGTCTCTGACACCGGACCACTTCCTAACTGATGTTGGATGTGTTAATAGTTCTTAAGAAAGCCCAGGTGCACCATGTCTCACTGAACCCCGTTTTGAATAGCTTAGCCCATAAACCCCTTCCTACCTTAAGGTGCAGGGATGCACCTGGCTCGCTGCTGCCCAAGACATGTTTTTCTTCATAAGCCACCAACACATTGCACTTTGTGCGGTTCTGGATCTGTCCACCTTTTTCCTTGGGGCCAGTCCACCAAGAAGATACAGCAGTCCCGAATGTGTGAGACCCAGACAGCTGAGCTACAAAACATGTGAAACAGAGCTAATAGACCTGAGAAGAGAATGGGAAAATCTACACCCAGTATGCACCCACAGGCCTTCAACAAGTGATGGGGCAGTTAGACCGAAGACCAGCAAGAACGTGGAAGAACACAGTGTCCCCACACATCTGCACTTAGCAGAGCACTGCACCGGCCACAGCAGCACGCAGCTGCTGTGTAAACCCCCATGGACAGACGTTAAGATAGAGCAAAGGCTGGATACTTATTAGAGCCTCAACAAATTTTCACTGCTTTTATGTAATACAGAGTGTGTTCTTGGACCTCAAAAAATGAAAGCAGAAATGAGGAGCAGAATCTCTAGACACTTACAAACTACCCAGCACACTTCTAAATAGTCCATGGGCTGGAGAGAAAGGACCATTAAAAGTATGGAAAGCAATGAAAATACAATATGTCAAAGTTTGTAGGACACAGAGCAGTGTTGAGAAGGAAATTTATAACACTGAAGGTGTACAATAGAGAAGAAGAACATTTTCCAAGCAGTAATGAAAGTTCCCTCTTTTAAGAACTTAGGAAAGGGTCAAAATAGGCCCCAAAATAAGCATCAGGAAAAAGATAGCAAGGTAAGAGCAAAAATGATGAAATTGCAAACAGAAAGATGTCTGTGGTCAAATAATGGGAAATAATGAAACAGATGATTGTTTGAAAAGATCATAGAAGTGGCAAACCTCTAGCAAGACAAAGGTGGAGAAGGTATAAATTATCAGCATCAAGAATGAAACAGCCAGGTGTGGTGGCACATGCCTCTAATCCCAGGCGAGGCTGAGGCAGGAGGATCAGTGCAAGTTCCAGGCCAGCCTGGGCTACATAGTGAGTTCAAGCTACCCTGAACTGCATAGAGAAACCCTGTCTCAACACCTACTCCCCCAAAAAAAGAAGGAAACAGCAGACATCACTACAGGTCCTGTAGACATCAAAAGGGTATTGAGGAAAAATAATAAAAGTAAATTTAAAACTTAAAAAAGGAAAGAAAAAAGGAGGTCTGAGGCAGTTGGTCAGTGGTAGGGCACTTGGGTTTGATCATCAGCACCCTTCCAAAACAGGGAACACTTCATCTGTGCACAAAAATATTTGGCAACTTTGATGAGGTGGACAACTTCCTCAAAACATAAACTACTTTAATAAACTTAGTATGAAATGCTTTAAACAACCTATCACTATTAAGGAACTCAAATTTGTAGTTAAATAACTCACAGAAAGGGACTCTGCAAGTCCGGCTAGATAATCATCTAGAGATTTCCACCATTCATTTAAAAAGGACTTAATGTCAATTCTACACAACCTGTTTCAGAATATGGGAGACAGGGAACACTTTTCAAATCATTTTACAAAAGTCAGCATTACACAGATGCCAAAACTAGACAGAGAGTATAAGAAAACTGCTGATCAGTGTCCCTTGTTCATATAAACACAAATGTTCTTTTCAAACCATTACTTGATATTATCAAATGGAACTTAGCAACATATAAAAGAAATTATTCACCATGACCAACTAGGGTTTACTCCAGGGGTGCAAGGCTGGTTCATATTTGAAAATCAGTCAGTGTAGTCCATCATATTAATAAGCTAGAGGAGAAATATCACCTATCACAATAAGTGCAGCAAAAGCATTTGACAAAATGAACACCTACCATAATAAAAACTCTCAGAAAAACAGCAGAAGAGAACTTCCTCACCTTGATACAGAGTATGTGCAGCAGAATGCTGTTCTCCTAAGACCAGGAAAGAGGCTGAAATGTGAGCGCTCAACACAGTTCAGTCACTCCCGCCAAAATTTCCAGGCAAATTAGTCCCACAAAGAAAAGAAATTAGCAGCATGCAGATTGGGAAGAAAGACATAAAACTGTCCCTCTATGCAGACGGCATGATTGTCTACATAGAGTTTACCAAGGATTTGCCAGAAACCTCCTAAAAGAAATCCTGCAAGGCTGCAGAATACAAGATTAATATTTAAAAATTAATGGTATGAGTTGAGCCTCCCTAATCTAAAAATCCAAGATACAAAGCTTTTTGAGCACTGACATGTCACAAGGGGGATTCTACACCATGAAACTTTGTTTCATGGACAAAATTATTTAAAATATTATATTAAATTAACTTCAGACTATGTGCATTAGTCATATTTAAAGCATAATGGAAATTTTTTTTGGTACCAGGAGTTGAACTAAGGACCTTGTGCTTGCCAGGCAAGTGCTTGTGCTGCTGAGCTATATCCCTGGCCCCCAAATGTAATTTTATATTTAAACTTGGGTCATCTCCCCCAAAATCTCACTACATATATGCAAATATTCCCAAATTCAATAAAGTCTGAAATAAAAAACACTTCATGTACCAAGCATTTCAGATAAGGATACTCAACCTGTCTTTCTAAATACTATTAATAAACACATGAATGTCAAAATTAAAATACAAGGCGAGGCTAGTAAAGTGGGAGAGTGCTTGTCTAACATGCACAAGGCACTGAGTTTAATCACCAGTATCATGCACACATACACACAAGCTCAAAAAAATTCTTATATTTAAAATGATCATCAAGAGATGTATTGTGTTCATAGGTTGGAAGATTCAAAATAATAGAGAAGTAAAGTCTCCTCGAATGTATTTACAGGTTTAGCATAATTCTTATCAAAATTCCAACAAGATTTTTTGTATATATAGACAATATTATTATAGTTTTTGGAAATACAAAAGAGTAGGTAAATTTTTATAAAAAATAGTAAGATTCATTTTTCCAATTCAAGACTTTCTATATAGACACAGTAATCAAAACTGCATGTTATTGGTGGAGGAATTAGCATAGGTCATTGGAACAAAACATAGGACACAGAAATCAACCCACACCAACATGTCAAATTGATTTTTTAATTTTTATTTTAAAGAGAATAATAAAAAAGAATAATAGCAAAATACTAATGGCATAGACAAAAGCAAAATAAAGTAAAAACAATAAAAATGATACAGGATTTCAAAACAAAATGATAGGAATTAATAGTGGCTGTTGTATTACATATTGTTATCTTTAGCAAAGTTGCTCAGACTACTAGGTGTAAGAACGCAAGATTGACCAAACCATTAAAGAAGGAAGGGAATTTGTGTGTGTGTGTGTGTGTGTGTGTGTGTATAGAAGGATAGCTGGGAGAGCTGTACTGCTGAAGTCTAATGATTTATTGAAAGGAGCAGTTAATGCCTAATTTTTTTCTTTTTGAGCAATTTTGTATGCTTATATCTGGTAATCAGAACAACTAATTTGAAGACAACAATATGCACTATAGCAACCACTGGTGAATTCTTACCATCATGTTTAGCGAAACTGTATCATTTCTAATGTTTTTTGTTTTTATTTTTTATTCACTGTAATGGTTTGATCAAATTGATTTTTGACAAAAATGCAAAAGAAATTCAATGGAAGATGAACCTTGACCTAAGCCTCACACCTTATATAAAAATTAACTCAGAAAGGATCATGGACATAAATGTAAACCATAAAGTCATAAAACTTTTAGAAAAAATCCTAAGGGAAAAGTTCTTGAGCACATGGTTTCAAAACAAACACAAACAAACAACAATAACAACAAAAAGTTGTTAGGCTTTGCTTTATAAAAAGAAAAACTGATCAATTGGACTTAATCCAAATTAAAAACTTTTGCTCTAAGGAAGATTTTATTGAGAGGATGAAAAGACCAGTTAGAGAGTGGGAGAAAATATTTGTAAAGCACACACCTAACAAAGAGCTATTACTCAGAATATACTGTAGAAAGAACTCTTGAAACTCAACAGTAAAAGAGCAAGCAATCCAATTAAAACCCGGGTAAAAGACATGAAGAGACATTCCACCAAAGATCAAGTGATGTTTCATATCTTAGCCACCAGGGAAATGCAAACTGAAACCACAGTGAGCCATCACCACAAACACACCAGAACACTTGAACAGAGACTCAGCAACAAATGCTGGTGAGATGCAAGGGGAGAAACGTTGCTGGTGGGAATGTTAAGCAGGGCAGCCTCTCTGTGAAACAGTTGACAAATTCTTTAAAAACCAAACACAACTACCATTTGATCCAGTGAGTGTACTCCTGGATAGTGAACCCAGAGAAGTGGAGACCATGGTTCAGATAAAAGCCTATGGAAGAGTATGTAAGGGATCTCTGGCTGGGGTGGCCCTGGGGGTCCCCAGAGCCTCCTCCCACCAAGCTGAGCAGTGCCAGACCACTGGGCACACATTGTTGGGCCCCACCAGTACCCACCCTTTTCTGCAGCTACTCTTCTCTGGAGAAAGACAGGAGGTGGGTTCTGCTCCCCAGACAGTCAGGGCTGCACTGAGCTGTCCCCCACCTCCAAATACATGTGCTTGAGCCCTAAGTCCTCGGGTGGTAGTATCTAGAGAGAATTGCCTTTAGGTGAGGTCATTAGGATGGGACCCACAGGACAGGGTCAGCGCTCTTTCAGAAGGAGACTCGAGAGAGCTTGCTCCCTCCCCTCATCTGTGAGGGTACCGTGGGAAAGTGATCATCCAAGAGTCAGGAAGAAGGCCTTCCCTGGAACTCACCCTGCCAGCACCTTGATCTTGATCTTGCACTTCCCGCCTCCAGAGCTGTAAAAAAAAAAATTCTGTTGTCTAAGACACCAGTCTGTGGTAATTGTGTGACGGCAGCCTGGGCTAAGATAACTTTTAATGTTTGTTGTGACGAATGTGGAAGCAACTTTGGTACTGGGTAATGAGTAGGCCCAGGAAGAGTTTTGAGATGTGTTGGAGAAATATGGGCAGTAAAGGCCATTCTGATGAGGTCCTAGGTGGGAATGAGGGACTTGTTATTGGATAGTGGAGAAAAGGCAACCTTGTTATAAGGTGACAAAGAACTTGGCTGAAGTGTGTTCTACTGTTTCCAAAGAGAGTGAAACTTAACCAGCAATAAAACGGAGTATTTACCTGATAGAGGGAGCATTGAATAAAGGTGTAGCTTGATTCATCCTGACTGAATACAGTAAAATGAAAAAGGGGAAGGAGACTGAAGGAGGGATTGTTAAACAAAAAGGAATCAGTACTTGAAGATCTGGAAAATTCTCAATGTATCCATACTGAAAGAATGAAAGTGTTTATTCTGGAGAAAGTGCGAGGGTATGGCAAATAACGTGTGAGGAAGGGTAAATGGGATTGTAGGAGCCAAATGCAGCCAGTTTGAACTGAAGGGGATGAAGACAGGGACAAAATGGAGGAAGGCTGTCAGATATTTTGGATTTGACAGGACAGGACCACTGAGTTATTTGGCTAGGAACATGTGCTGTTGTTGAAGAAAAAGGAAAAACGATCCTGGGGGTAATTCAGAGGCCCTCAGGACCACTATCTTGGTTCCAGCAGGCCACATGGCCTCCACCTAAAGCCTTCTGGGTAAAACAAGTGCCCAACAGAGAGTCATAGGATAGCTGCCTGAGCATGGGGCCGTCCCCTGGAGAACACGGCGCTGGGGCCACACTCTAGAGCCACTGCCTGGGAGGTGTGACACCAAACCTGAGGGTTGTTCTTGAGCCTCAAGAGCAGACCAATTTGCCTTGCTAAATCTTGGACTTGCTTTTTTTTTTGTTTGTTTGTTTTTTGCGGTACTGGGGATTGAACTCAGGACCCTGCGCTTGCTAGGCAAGCGCTTATTCCACTGAGCTATATCCCCAGCCTCTTGGACTTGCTTGAGACCAGCCACGACTTTCTCCCTTCTGATTTTCCCCCTCTGGAATGGGAGTGTCTAGCTCATGCCCATCCTACTGATATGTTTTAGAAGCACCTAACTTGCTGGATTTCGCAGGTTCACAGCTGGACTGTACCTGTGTCTCACCCACAAGCTTCAGAGCTGGCACTGGAATCTGTTAAGACTCTCAGAGCTGTTGGAATAGAATGAACCTATTTTGCCTGCAAGAGGAGTGAGAATTTGTGGGAGAGGGGAGGGGATAAGAGTGGAATGCTATGGACCAAATGTCTCCCCAAAGTCAGACGTTGAAATCCTGAGCTGACAGTAGTTAGAGACCAGGACCTTAGGGAGCTGATTAGGTTTATGTGACGTGGAAGCTTTGTGATGGGATTGATGCTCCTGAAAGAAGAGGTAAGAGAGAGCTGGCTTTCCTTCTCTCCTTGTCATATGAGGACGCAGAGAGAAGCTGGTCGGCTATAGGCCAGGAAGAGAGCCTTTCCTACAAGTGCTACCTTGATCTTAGACTTCTACCCTCTAGGATTGTGAGAAAATAAAACCTGGGTTTTATTATTTGATAGTAAGTGGGAATGCGTATGGCAACATGACTTACAATAACTCAAACACAGAAACAATTCAGATGTTCCTCAATGAGAGAATGACCAAGCAAACTGTGGTCTTACCATACCATGGAATATTACCCAGTAGTTTTAACAAGAACAAACTATTAGCATCTGCAAAAACTGGGATGAATCTCCAGATGAATATGCTCAGTGAGAAAAAGCCAATTGCATAAGGTTGTGTACTATAGGGTTCTATTATGTAATGTGTGTGTGTGTGTGTGTGTGTGTGTGTGTGTGTATGTGTGTGTGTGAGAGAGAGAGAGAGAGAGAGAGAGAGAGAGAGAGAGAGAGAGAGAGAGAGAGAGAGAGAGAGAGAGAGACAGGGTTTCACTATGTCATTCAGGCTGGCCTTGAACTCACTTTGTAGCCCAGGCTGGTCTTGAATTTGCAACCATCCTCCTATCTCATCCTCCCAAGTGCTGAGATTATAGACATGTTCCACCATGCCTGGCCCTTCATATTACAGGGAGCCCTTCCTGGACCTTGTTGCAGCCCAGAAAGTTTATATTTGTAATCCCATCGAAAAGTTATTGGAGGGCTGGGGATATAGCTCAGTGGAATAAGTGCTTGCCTAGCAAGTGCAGGGTCCTGAGTTCGATCCCCAGTACCGCAAAAAAAAAAAAAAAGAAAGAAAAGTTATTGGAATTGTAGTGAGTTAATTCCAATGTAACACTTCCAGGGCAACCCATGGCAAGAATAAAGACACTAAGAGATATTTGTAGTTATGGGGAGCCAGGGAGCCGTAGGTCCAGGCACAGTGATAGCCAACCAGAACAAAGGTCTGGACCCAGGGCCAAACCTGGGTTTTATTATTTCGTGAAGAAGGGAGTAGCTTGAGGATGAGTGACTGTGAGAATGGTGGGAGGAACGTGAGAGTGTGAGCTGGCTAGATAGGAGGCCTGAAATCATGTTTGCAATATGCAGAGAGAAGCATATGCAGAAAGAATAATCTGCATGACACAATTGAGGTAGTATGTAATGTTTTGGGATTGGTGCTTCAGCTCTGATGTGTAATCTTTTATGCTTTGGGAAGTCATAGTCTCTTCTCTCAAGGCTCGATCCCAGCTGACAGCGTGGGCACAGCTCCCCATCCCGCCTGGCTCATGCATGTATTATTTGGGAGCTATGGGGGCATGGAGAAACACTGCCCTGTCATCTTTGCTTCAAAGACTACACACCAGCACCTTGGCTGGACCGATTTGCATTGCTTAAAGCCGATTGAAGGGATAAGGCAAAGTCCTAGATAGTGCTGTCCATATCAGTACATGGAAATAGGGCCAGGTTCAGCCAAAATGGAGGTAAGTGCTCTTCTTTCAAGGAGAGTCATCCAGCTGGTCCTCCACATTATAGAACAATTCTTTATATGACAATTCCGAGGTGATGAAATTAAGGAGAACAGAGGAAAGGCTGGAGGAAAGAAGAAAAGCGTCGTGGCAGTAAAATGCAGCACGAGGCTGCTCGTAGTGATGGAACCATTCTTCACTGTGTCCATCTTCCTTCTCTTCTGTGGCTGGGTATGAAATCTGGAACCTTGCACATCCTGGACAAGCATTTAACCACTGAGCCACACCCCCAGGCCAGACGTCACTGTTGTCATTGAGGAAACTGAGTAAAAGTTGTCAGCTCATTGTATTATTTCTTGCAGCTGCCTGTGAATCAATAATTTCAAAATAAAAATTTGATTTAAAAATTACTGAAGATGAGAGCTTGTTTATGTATCTATTGATATGTGTCTATTGATATGTAATATATTAAAAGCCAAAGCAGATATTTGAAAATATTCCCTTAATTCTTTTGAGAATAACATCGAGCCTCGAGCCTAATTCTATCTTTTGCAGTATGTTGTTTAGTTGAAGTAAATGTAAAGACCACGCAGCCACATGCAGGTGTGGAGTTTGGAAAACAGAGGTATATTGCATTAACTTTATCAAATGCCTGTAGACATAGTTTTTGATAATACACAGAAACTTGAAAAATGATAGTTTTTTGACTATTGCAATGTGGAAGTGATTTTTTTTATTTTTTAAAGATCAGTTGCAAGTTGTAATGCAAAACTATACCGATGAGCCCTTCTTATCATTACACTAAAATCTGCTTATCTATCGATGTTGGCCTTGGTGGAGTGGAAGGAACTCCTAGCAGTGTCTGGACCATGTCTTGAGAACCACTGCCCAGCGCTCTCAATTCCAGACCTGATACAGGTGCCCGGTAAGTCTGATAAAGGATACCAAAACCCTTTGTGCAAAAGCCTATCCAGTGACTGGGCAAATGAAATGCCTGGAAAGAGAGGAAAGGCTTCCTTAGGGGCAGACATCAACTATTTTTTTTTTTATTTTAAAGACAAAAGAATGGAGATATATGAACCAGAATAAGCCATAAACAATACTGAAAATACAAAATTATACAGAATATAGTAGGGAATTAGCACTGGATGTTGTATTACATAATGTTATCTTCACATTAGTTATCACATAAACATTATTTATTTATTTATTTATTTTGGTATTGGGAATCAAACTCACGGCCTCGTGCTTGCCAGGCAGGCACTGTGCTGCTGAGCTAAATCCCCAGCTTCACATAAACATTAAAGGAAATACCAAATTATAGAGAAGATAGTAGGGAATTACCACTGGATGCTGTATAATATAAAGTTATCTTCACTTCAGTTAATACAAAAACGATTGAGGAAATACAGAATTATAGAGAACATAGAAGGGAATTAGCTCTGGATGCTGTCCTACATAGTGTTACCTTCACATTTGTTACTCAGTTACACAGATGATGGCCATTTGATAATTCAGTTTTCTCCTCCCTCATCTCCGTTGTCCTACCACTCAATCAGTCATCTTCCCTGTGATAATAACTGTATTTCTGGACATATACCCCTGGACTCTCGCCTTGGGAAGAGATATGGCTGCCTGAGACTATACTATAACATACATGGGTGTATACAAACTGCATTGGCCGGAGGTGGAAAACCACCTATGCTCACAGCGGACCACCCAGCTCCACCCCATCACCGTGCTATGGGTGGAGGCAGGTCCAGTCCATGGGGCGCCCTCAGCGGGGCCCACAGCAGAGCAGCCATGGGGCACGTGCCCCTTTTGGGGCACCCTTGGTTACCTGTTAGGCTCTGTCCCGTTGCCTTGATGCCGGAGGCCCTTTCTTCTCCTCCTCCTTCCTCCTGATCTCCAGTATTACTGTTCCCCACCCCTTGCAGCTGGGCATTGGACGAACTTACGATGCTTGGTATAAAGGCTTGAAATCTCCCCAGCCCATTCTCACTGTGTTAGTTCAGGGTATGAACTGAATTTAAAGATTAGTTCTAGAATACAGTTGGAGGATTTTCTCAGGTCTGCTGTATAGAGTTTGTTGTTGTTTTTCAGACTCTGGTCTGCTGCTTTTCATCTAATTTGTTGCTATGGGTTCATGCAAGGTTCATATGTGCAAGCTGTAAAGAGACCCTCTTGGTGCTCACATTAATAGTTTGAGGTGAGTCCTGAAGACCTTGGATTCATCCCATTGTTACCAGGAACAGGCAGTGCTTGCTCAAGCCATCGAGACTCAAGGTGCTCCCAGGGTGGGATCTGAGTCCCGGCAACCCAGCTCACGCTTCCTGCCTGATGTTGGAGTGAGAAGGGTGTGGAGCCACACGATCCACCTCCATCTGCATCTCCCTTCCCTTGCGGTGCTGGAGCCCCTGTCTGCTCCTCGGCCAGATCCCTGGGAGCCACCATGGCTCACTGCTAAGGTTCCCCGCTGCTCTCCGCTGGTAGCGCTCACCCAGCCTGGAGGCAGGGGACCACTGCCTCCAGGCAGGCACAGAGCCGGGCGTGGTGGGCTGTGTACTAGTTGCATTGATTCTCTCCAGGCGCTGATTAGGAAGGTTGCCGCAGGGTGGGGACTCTGCCCCAGTGGCTGTTGTAACTTCTCATCCTCACACTGGGTTCGACAACTGCTCCCGACCGCCGTTGCCTCCTTTCCTGGCTGCGCCCTCCCCTCTCCAGCCCTGGACCAGCTCTCAGAACTCCGCTCTCCCCTGGCCGAGTCGGGCGGCTTCCATGAGCGTAGGTCTCCAAAGCTGAAGCTGCGAATGCCAGAACCAGGGTGTGGGCCAAGGGTGTGTTTGGAGCAGTGACTTCCTCCTTCTCCTCTCCCTCCAACTGCGCCGTGGTGGATCTCCAATCCTTTCCTCTAGAAGAGGTTTTGCTTAGTCTTTCCGAGGGCTTCAATTCTCATTTCAGATCCTTCCTGAGTTCAGGATACCCACCTCTTTCCCTTCTGTCCTTCACATGTTGCTATATTCCTATATTCCTTTGTCCGAGTGGCATTCTTCCGGGAGGTTCTCTCTCTGCTGTCTACCCAGTCGCCATCTTGAAGTCCTCTCGTAAAATTTATTTAGTTATTTGTTACTTTCTAGTGAATTGACCATTACATTTCTAAAGTTCTGAAATGGCCAACAGACCATAGAAAGATACCACTTTAGGCTCCTGCTGGAAACCAACAGCTTCAGAAAACTGCTGACCTTGATTCAGGGCCATGAGACACCAACTATTTAGGGTAGAATACAGGGCCCTATCTCACTGGCACCTTAGCCCACATGTGGTCTGGGAGGGTCTGTGTGCTGTGAAGCCGCCATGCATGCTCAAAAAGGAAAGGACTATTCCTCCAGCACACAGGCCAGGAGTTGGTGGTTCAGCACTGAAAGAAAGCTCTATTTTCTTTTTACAAATGAAGATGTTGAGTGAGTGAGATAGCTTGTCCAAGGGAGTAGAATGGGGACCAGGAGCCGGAACTCCTCGCTCTCCTCCCCATCCATGTCCCCAGCAGAGCAATGAATGGCCCCTTTTAGCTCCTATGAACCTGCTTATGCTTAGCTTTTCTCTTCCCAGGGGCCTAATTGTTTCCCAGTGAGTCTAAACCAGTGGGACAAAGGGTTCTTTTCCTTTCACAGTGAATAGTAACCCAGGGGAGCCTAGTGCCACAAGTTATTACTGTAGCCAGTAACTGAGCCAGGATGAAGACAGGTGCAGTCTTGGTTTTAGGGAACACCAAGACAAGCTTTGCAACCCGTTCCCTTTGATGTCCTCCGTGGTCACTAACTCAAATCTGGGACGACATCTCAGTTAGAGATGATTCGGCGTGCATGTTTTGCTTTATGCTGTTCTTTAAAGGGAAAGGGCTTGTGTCTTATTGTGAAACACTCTGGGCAAATCTGAGGAAGGATTTATGCAAAACTTCTGTGCAGGCCCCGGTAGGTTTTCACTCATAACGATGGACAACAGGTGCAACTTTGCTCACTGTCATTCCCCCCGCCAGTAGCCTGGTGTAGTGTGCCACGCCAGTCTGCTGTCTTGTGACTTCTCCCTCTGAAGACAGGGTCCAGGCAGGGAGCCTGGGCCTGAGTCACGGTGCATGCCGAGGGCCAGCCCAGCTGCACGGAACGTGCTTAGCTACGGCTGAGTTAACGGATTACATGTAGCTACTGTAGTTAGACAGTGAGGTGCTGTTAAGTGGTTAGATAAGTGCTTGCCACTCCTAGCCACACAAAACTTCCGTGAAAAATATTGTGGGGTTCCATACAGGGGGAAATTCAGTTTGCATACATCATTTTTGGTCAAACTTGTCAACCCAGAGGATTCTGGAGTCAAATGTATTGTATTTGTTGGCACTGTTGGAATGGAACCCAGGCCCTGATGCATGCTAGGCAGTCGCTGTACCACTGAGGCACATCCCTGGCCCCAAATTCATGTTTTAAGATGACTCCTCTTCCCACGGGATTTTACTTTCAGTATAAGAAGCAGGCTTTGGCACAGAGTCAGAAAGAATTTGGAAGGAGAGTTTTAAAACTCAGGGATTCTCTTCACAGTATCACGCCAGGGCAGAAGCCCTCGGTCATCTTGGAAATACTGCATGGCTTGTCACTCCGTCAGCAGGAAATATGGACTCGAGACTGCTGTCCTACACATTTGCCTTTCCTACTCTTGGGCTGTGTGAGTGTGTGCACGCTCTAGATGCATGCTCGGTGGCTTCCAGTTAGAACACATCCAATTATAACAACAACAACAGAAAACCTCTATGTTCCAAGCGCGAGCTGGTGTCAGCCTTTTTTTTTAAAGAGAAGGAAAAAAACCAGTAAAAATGTTACAGAATTTCAAAACAAGATGATAGGAAATTAACAATGGTTGCTACATTGTATATTGTTATCTTCAAAGTAGTTGTTGAGATTACCAGGTACAGGCATGCAAAATTGATCGAACAGTAGGAACACTAACTGTTCCTTTCAATGAGCTAACAGAAATTAGCAGTACAATTATCTTAGTTATCTTGTGTATATATACACATCTTATTGTCCCCCTTCCTTCTTTTCTCCTTTCCCCCATCCCAGTTCTTTCTTTTTGAGTAGTTTCTTCCTTTTCACTCTATCTATTGTAACTTTTGGATCTTATTTACTCTTTCAAATTCTCAGACACTAGGGAGACAATATGATGTTTACACATGTGAGTCTGATTTTTTTCAGTAATGAGCATGGTCTCTAGTTGCATCCATTTACCTATAAAAGCCTCGAGTTTATCTTTCTTTATAGCTGAGTCATACTCCATTGTATAGAAATAGCACATCTTTTTTATCCTTTCCTCAGCTGATGGACATTTGGGTTGTTTCCAAGATTTAGCTATGACAAATTACGCTGCCATAAACATGGGTGCACATATCTGGTGTCTACTTTAGAATAGCAATACACACACAATCATGTAATCTGACACACAAACCTTGGGTTTGTTATCATGCCTCTGGATCTGTGTTGGGGACTCTCTGAGGAATACACAAATAGAGGATTTTACGCTGCTAGGGCTTGTGGTTTTTGGCAGAACACACTTAAATCATAGTAACTAGATTTCTAGCTCAGGTTAACCCCACTTCGTTTTTTTTTCCACTCAGTTAGTCATTACCGCTTCTGTAATTTGGGTACTATGCCAGGCTACAGAAATGATTATTTACTTCTTTATTTATGTTGCAGCATTGGGGAAAATAATTTTTAAAACATGCCCATATATAGTCCTTGGTAACTGCCAGGCACTGTTTTGTATGCTTTCTTACATAGCCCATCATTTAACCTCCTAACAGCCTCATACTCCAGATATCGTGCCGGTCTGTCCCGAGCATTGGCAGTCTTTGAACAAACACTCAAAAAGATAAATACTGAACAGTGTGGCAGCCATGGTGGCAGAGAAGTTCCAAGGGCATTCCAGGGTCTCAGGAGAGGTAGACGTGGAACTCGGCTTACCCCTGATGCCGGGGTGGAGGGAACGGGAAAGGAAAATGGAAACAAGCAATTACTTCCTCTTTCATGTATGATTAAACTCTCAGTTTTATAAAAGATCATCCTACATATGCCACTCTATTCAGTTTATTTCTAACTATTCAAATAGTACAGTAAGGTTTAACATATATCTACTTTCTCCTAAAAATGTGAAGTAAATCTGGCTTCTGCTGTTTTAAGCAGTATGCTGGTTAAGTCTCTGTCAGAGAGCCATAAATTTTGCTCTCTGAGAAATGCAAAGATGTGATAATTAGTTGAATCATTCAAAAGTAAATCTGGGCAACTTAGGGTAGGATATTTTCACCCAAATTTGCAAGATGACAGCTCACAATCTGAACTCAGACTCTGGATGTGTTTTGGTGACCTCAGGCCATGTTGAAAAGCTGGAAAATTTCACATAAAAAGCGGAATTCTCATTAAAGTAAAATTTCTGATTTCTTTTAGGAAATAATGACAGCCTGATAATTATGGCGGGTATTTGGGTTGGGCGGTAATCTCCTGGGCCTCCGGAGCAGCTGCTTTGTTGGATGCGCTGAGCTGGTTTTGGAAGATGTGCACATTCTCTGTGCGGAGGAGAGGCCGAGAGAGACAAAGAGGGTGAGCAGAGAAGAGAACCTGTGTATTTAATGAGCTCCAGGTGGCTCCACGGGGGAGGCGGGGGGGGGGGTAAGGATAGGTTAGAGGGTCAGGCTGGGCCAGGTTTGGGCAGCGTTCGCACGCAAGACTAAGGAGCTCCGACTTGAGAGTGGTAGTGGGTAGTCGTTTGTATTTGAAGCAGGTGAGAAGCACGGCTGGATTTCTCTTCTGACCACGTCATACTGGTGGTGTGGAGGGCGAAGCCGAGGACGCCTCCGCGGCCCCTGAAGGCTGGGAGCCCGGCTGAGAAGCTGCGTGATAATGTAAGACTGACAGAATGGTTTGCGCTTTGGTCACCACGATGGAGGTGGGAAGAAGCACCTGAAGGACTGGGGAGGTCGGAGGAGCTCTGGCCGCGGTCTCCTGAGTCGGCTCAGGGGTGGAGCCTGTGATGGTTGGGAGCAGGGCAGAAAGCGAAGTGGGAGGGAAGGGAGGACTCACCGCCAGGCCTGCTGAGTGGGTGATCTGTGCAACCGGCCAAGAAGCGTGGTCCAGTGAGCAGCGAAATACAGGAGCCTGAGCATCAATGCAAAGGACTCCGCTAAAGGCAAAACCTTGGTCAGCAACAGCATATGAATGGTTGCCAAACCCCTGAAGATGCTTAGATGAGCGCATAGCTGGGAGGGGGACGACACTGAGCCACATCAGACCCCAGAGAACACCAGTTCCTGACGCCGCGCCCCACAGGCTGTGACAGCAACTGCAAACAGCGCTGCAGCTCAAGCCCAGCGCTGCTTCTCGTCTCCTCAACAGAATGGCTTCTTTCCCTCATTACTTCCTTTCTCACATTAGTCCTCCTTCTTCTAATCCTCCCTTATTTTCTGTGCTCCTGCACCATCTTTCCTTTGTAGTTTTTTAAATATATTAAAACGCATTACATATTTAAAAAGAGCATAGCCAGGCATAGTGGTACAGGCCTGTAACCCCAGCACTCTGTGAGGATGAGGCAGCAGGGTCAAAAGTTTCAGCCCAGCCCTGGAGTTCCTGTTTCAAAATAAAAAACAAAAGGGGCCAGGATATAGTTCAGTGTGAAGGCGCTGGGTTTGATCCCAAGTGCTGAAAGGAAAAAAAGGAAAGAACCTACCATGAAGTTATATGATTTAAAGAGTAATAAAACACACATTTTACATGCAATTTAAGAAATCCAGTATTCCGGATTGTGGCCTCCACCCCACCCCCAATCGTTTCTCTACTCCTCCCTCCTCATAGTCCCTGTTATCACCATATCTTGGCGTCTTTGCTGACATGTTTATTGCAAAGGGCACTCAACTTCTCCAACTCATTCACAGAATTCAACGCCTTGACTTGTATTTGCTTATTATATTTATTTTCCTTATTTCTATAGCTCAAACGCACCTGTCACTGCAGGATAGTGGGGCCCCTCTACTGCAGCCTCCTCAGACTGTCCATTGATGCCTCTGGCTATAATCTTTGCTCCAGCAGTGGGGGAGGGGGATTTTCTATTTTAGAAAAGTGTGCACTCCAACCCCAGCTCAAAAACTCTGTTGGAATACAACCATTGTCTTTCTTTCCCTACAAGTTTCTTCCTGCAGGGGCCCTTTCCCCCTAGGAACTAACTTTACTGTCACTAAGTTCGGGTTTCGCTATGGTAACATTACTATTTCTACCCGCCACTGGGCAGCTTACAAATTCTGCAAATTCTGAAACTGTGGTTGCGTAGAAGTCTGCCAGAGACAACTAACACTTGAAAAGCTAAAAATAAACTCTTTGTAATTCTTTAACCCTCTTCATTTGCCCCAGAAAATTTTCAACTTTTCTTCCCCATTCATCTATACCTAAGATAGAATTACACTGTCTTCTACATATCAAGTGCAATGGAACAAAATCCTATCACAAACATTTTTCCCTTTCTTAATTAAAGTGTTTTGCATATGTGTTTATATAATTTATGAAAATTGAGAAACACAAAGTTCAAGTATGTAACAGTGAATTTTTGCACACATGACACACACATACAGACGTGACTATATCTGACTTCCCAAATCAAGATATAAAGTGTTTCTATCATCCCCAAAGCTCTGTTAGTGCCAACTTTCACTCTAGAGCGACTCCTATTAACATGGATCAATTTCATCTGTTGTTGCAACTCGAAATCATAAAATGTGCCCTGTGTAATGCTTGGCTTCTTTCATTTGTCTCAAATGTCTGTGAGGGTCGTGTTGTATGTAGCAGCAATTACTTTTTATTGCAGTGTGTTTTTCTGTTACATGAATATCTCATTTTAAAAAATCCATTCCACTATTGACAGAAATTAGGGTTATATCCAATTTTAGATTTATCTATTTATTGACACAGGGTCTTTCTATGTAGTTCAGTCTCGACTTGCACTTGATATACATAGCCCACCATAGCCTTGAACTCATGCTCTTCCTGCATCTGTTTCCTGAGTGCTGGGATTACAGGTGTGAACTACACTTAAAGCATTTATTGGCTGTTTTAAATTAAGCTATTCTTGTACAAGTCTTCTGTGGCGAAGCTCATTTCTCTTGGCTGTATACCCAGCAGTAGGGTTATTAAGTCCCAAGATAGACATATTTAGCAATGATAGATATTGCCAAACAGTCCTCCAAATGTTTGCAGTAATTTGTACTCCCACCAGTGAAGCAGGAGTGGACTATTCACTGAACAGCTACATCAACAGTTTGCCTTATGGCTCTTTTAATTTTAGTCATTCCAGTGGCCATATAACAGTATCTCATCATGATTTTAATTGTATCTCTCCTTTTGTAAAATTTGTATCTCTTGAGAGCATACTGATGTTATGTGGCTTGTAGGTGCTACTGGCCATATGGAGATCTGCAGCAAAGGTCCTCTTTAAATCTTTTGCTCACTGGAAATACTATTTATATCTTTGTTGTTTGTAGACACTAAGGCTTTGCACTTGTACTGTGAATATTTTACAATCTGGTGTGGCCCCTGCTCTCTTAGGGTGTCTTCTAGTGAAGAGGTGGTTCTTAATTTTAATGGAACCTCATTGATCACCTTTATTCTCCATGCTAGTGCATCTTAGGACCATCTTAAGAAATCTTTGATTACCTCTATGGTTATGAAATTATTTTCCTATATTTTCTTCTAGAAGCTTTATTGTCTTACCACAAAATATTCACATGAAGATCTATAATCCATTTAGAATATTTTTTGCATGTTCTATTAATTGTTAAAGGTAATTTTCCTATACAGATATAAAAACAATACAGGACTATTTGCTGAAAGGGCAGTTTCCACTGAATTGTGAGAGTGCTCCCGTCCTAAATAAATCAACTGTGTATGTGCAGATTTATTTCTCAATTCTCTCGATTCTGTTCTAAGGTTCTATCTACATAGTCTTGTGCCAAAATCATACTGTCTCAGCTATTGAAGCTTTATGATAAATCCTGGTATCTGCTAGTGTAAATCTTTCAGTGTTATTCAAGATTATCCCAGCTACTCTTAAGTCCTTTCCATTGTCATATAAATTTTAGAATCAGCTTGCCAATTTCTCTCTCTTACACACACACACACACACACACACACACACACACACACACACACTATCATTTGTTGGGTATTTCATTGAATCCATAGATTATTTGGGGACTAGTATGTTAACAAGGTTGAGACTTGATATATTTCTCCATTTTGAAGTATTCTTTAGTTGTTCTTAGCAATGCTTTATCATCTTCAGTACAGTAAAATTATGTTTTTCTTTAACATAATTCTTTCCTTTGTTATAGGGGAAGGGTTGAATATTAAAGCTATTGGAAATCAAATTTCATTTCCAGTCTATATATTATAAACTTCTGGGCAATTCAGAGACCCCACAGCGGTGTGGTCTGGCAACGAAAGCCTCCACAGGTTCCCCTGGGCTCCCTCAGCCTCTAACTATCCTGCATGGTCTGTTTGTGCCACTTTGCGGTCCCCCCAGTGCTGATTTCCATTTTGTCACATACTGCAGTAGTGTTTTAGACTGGGCATTTGCTCACGAGCTGTCTTAACTATAAATACACTTTATTTGAAGGCTGTACAGGGCCTCAGAGAATAAATAGGAGGCTGAGAGATTAAGTGTAGAAATGGGCAGAAGCCAGTGACCTTGGGAAGCCCAGCAGTGGTCTCACCATGAGTCCATAATCTGGTCTTGCTACAGGAAATGGATAGCTACCAACCGTGTCTCTTTTCTTGTACTACTTGCTCAAGAATGAAAGTTCTGGAAGAAAACATCCTCTAGACCAAGTTTAAATTATCCAAGGATCTTCCAGCAGTATCTGCTATAAGACACAGGGTAGGAGGAGACAGGAAGTCTACAAAACACTGTATTATTCTGACTACCTGAACAGGTGCTTGAGAGCAGAGACTGGGTATTGTTTTCTGTGACTTCATCAATTCCCTAAACATAAATTATGACAAAATATCTGTAATGATGGTTGTTATGGTTGGTACAATGTGTCAGCTTGGGGAGTCTAGAGGTTTGGCTAAGTGACTCAGCAGTTGGGGTAAAAAGGACATGCCCTTACCCTTCTGGGATGTTGTTTATTGTGTTAATTTGGGAAGTTTAGAAGGTTAACTGTGTGGCTCAGAAGGGAGCTGGGGTGCTTATTTGTATTCATCCTAAACCTGTGCAAGAGGAAGGCAGGCAGAGGGTGTGGCTGTAGAGGACCACCCCCACCCCTCCAGAGTGGGTAGACTGCATAAAAAAGGAATTGTTAAAATACACATAATTAAAACCAGAAATATATGCACTAAAATATTCAGTGGAAAGATCTAGATTGTGAAAGTCAGCCATCTTCATTTGCTGTTTTAGTTTCATTTTATGTATTTTCCAGGTTTTCTACAATGAGCACATGCTTAACTGCATATTTATTCTGTGGAACTTGGTGAGCATATCCTTTCCGGTCAAATCTAGAAATAGTGTCACGAGTGACTACAAAAGGAAGTAGCTTCTCTCTTGAGTACCAATCATTTTCACATCTATTTTTTTTTCCAGAAAATGAAAATATTTTATATGGTTTAGATCTAAAATATCCCTGAAGATTCTTTTATGTTTACATGGGTGGTGCTTTTAGAAGGTGGGTGGATCATAGGGGCCCTATACTTATTACTGGACTGAGCCACAAATGAATGCACAGCTGAGGGTGCTGTGAGGAGGTGCGGCCTGGTTACCAGAGGTGGTCGCTGGGGGGTGCCTGCGCAGGGTCTGTCCCTCTCTCGCTGGGCTTCTTTCTCCGCTTCGCGGCCACCATGGTTGAGCTGCTCTCCCCCGCCACACCCTTCCCCCACGCTTTCTGCCTTGCAGCCTGCTGGTCATGGACTGAATGCGTGAGCCAAGAGTAACCTTTCCTCCTGTAAGTTGTGTGTGCCAGCCATTCTCGGGGCTGGTATAGAAGTATCCTTCAAAGCTGGACTTCCCTTTTCATCGAGGGGGACCTTACCTGACTGATGGACTCCGGAGCAACTTGTAATATTACTTTTTGTTTTGAGCTCCCTGCATCACAACCTGCATAACACTAGACTAGATTTTACATTTTGTGAGTAACTGTTTTTCTATCCACACAACTAGGTGTGATGTAACTTTCCCTGATGCTGACCTAATGTGGAATTTTTTCTGTTCTCTTTCATGGATGAATTTTTGAATCTTTGTTTTATTCCAGTGGCTCAATTCCATTCCGGGCATGTGGGCTGAATTCTCTCTGTGCAAAAGTAAAACCTCAGCTTTCAGCGGGTAAGGCTCATCTCTAATTCTGAACTTCCTATGAGTCTTTATGTGTCCACTCCTGCTCTGGTTTTGTGATCATTGTGTGTGTGTGTGTGTGTGTGTGTGTGTGTGTGTGCTCGCACGCATGCGTGTACCAACATACTAGGTTGTATTTAAGTTCAGAATTTAAGTGTATTTGAAATGAGAGTGTGGATATTTTTTCTCTCAGTGCAACTCAGCACATTGACTGAATGTGTGTTTGTGGGAGCATGTGTAGGTGTGCATGAGTCTGTATATCTCTGTGGGCTGAAACACCCGAGCAGTAATTAAGGTAGAGCAGAAGATGAGTTAGACAGGCCGCCAACAGAAGGAACTACTTTGAGAAGCCATTGGTGATCCCTGGTTCCTATGGAAGGCCACAAAGGTGAAATGATACCATGTTTCCCTGAAAATAAGACCTAGATGGAAAACAATTAGCACTGAAAACCTAGAGATCAAAATCACCAGCTACAGTCACCCCATTCTGGCCTGGGCTGGAGGAGAAAGGGTGGAGGTAGGGACAGAGAAGCAGTGGACTCTATCCCTCCTCTTTGAAAAATTTGATCATGACACGAGGGTAAGAATGACTATCATCACTGAAAGACACATGGATTATAGAGATCTTCTCACAACAAAGGAGACCTGGACCCAGCCTCAGCAATTCATCTCCAGTTGTCTGTCCTGCCCTTCTAGTGCAATTACTTCTATACTGCTGCTTGCCCACGCTTTGCTTGCTTCCTCTGTTATGAAGTAATGTTTGTCCTTTACTTGCTGAGTTTTTCTATGTCGGAGAAGCTTTTGGAACACCTTTTACAGAATTTCCGTAAGCCTCTTTCTTTGAGTTTGTCCTTACTAGGCTGAGAGTTATGATGCTGCTTCTGATCTTCTCTTCCAGGTAAGGGTGGGGTGGATGTGATAAAGGAAAACTCGGTCACATGGAAAGCGAGCAAGTGCTGCCATTGGAGGAGACTCATCAAGCACAGGGTCACAGGGAGGGAGGGAGAGCTGTGGAAGAGTGATAGAGGAAAGTGAAGAAAGAGAGAGAGAGAAGAGAGAAAGAAAAGCAAAGGAAAGCAAAGGAAAGGAAAGGAAAGGAAAGGAAAGGAAAGGAAAGGAAAGGAAAGAAAAGAAAAGAAAAGAAAAGAAAAGAAAAGAAAAGAAAAGAAAAGAAAAGAAAAGAAAAGAGAAAAGAAAAGGAGACCCGGAAGTGGAGCAGGAGAGGGTGTGGCTGTGTTAAAGAGAAGGCAGGGCCAGACACTACAATGCTGCAGCCTCCCAGGCTGCAGACACTGTGACTGCCCAGCAGTCTAAAGATGCCCTCTGCCCATGCCAAGCTGCTGTTGGTCACTCGGTCACTCTCCTTAATTTTGGACAGATTTACTTGTGTCCTTCAAGGCTCTTCATGCTGAATGTATCTGTGTGTCTTGGGGCGGCACAGTGACAGCTGGTCCTCTCATCCAGAAGGTCCCTGTTATGGCTTGTGCCTAGATTCCCACAAAGCCTCATGCAGTCATAGGTGGGGCTTTTTCAGAGGTGGCTGGATCTGTGTGTGACACTGGACTTGATTCATGGTGCAGTGCTAGACTCCAGGGCACTAGGATTAAGGGTGTGAGTGCTACTCACCCAAAGGGATAGAAAGAGCTGTGGCTGTCCCTTGTTGCTTTGCTACCTTCTGCCTGCCATGAATGTTTCTCCTCAGTAAGGCTTGTCTGCCAACCACCCTGCCTTGGAGCCAGCTGATTACAGACTAAAACCTCTACAAACTGAGAGCTACACTTTTCCTCCTTTAACTTTGGGCATTGGGTATTTTCTCAACAACAAGAAAAGTAACTAAGACAGTCCCAGATATAGCAAATGTCCCTAATTTTGTCTTTTTGGAGACTGAGAGCCCTGGGTTCATATCACCTCCCTGACATCAGTCCTGTTGCTTGTGGCATAAGGAACATGCAGTGAATAGTGTCTACCTCCCCCAAGAATTTACAGTTGACTCTGTTTCAGGTGTTTTAGCTGGGCTGTGATGCCTGCTGAGGTGAGTTCGGTGAGCAGAAAGGATGTTGCTACAGCTGTGAGGGGGAAGTGACCATACAAACAGACCTAGGACAAGGTCTCTGAGCCAGCAGCCTTCGTGGTGAGGCTGTTGAGCAGAAGACGCCTTCAAAGCCCAGCTGGTGGCCAGAATCCTTAGTTGCAGCTGAGCTATGGAAACAGAGGCCAGCAAAAAACAGTGCAGCCCTCCAAAGTGGCTGGCCTCAGAGACAGCCTATTCAGTGGTAGGATGTAAAAAAGTGAATCTGAATGCTCCAGAGAGCAGCCTCAGTGGAGCTTTGCACTAATTGATGTTTGGATGGAAGTGCTAGAATTCCTGTGAGCATCCCCCAAATTAATTAACTGCTTGGCTGAAATGAATAAATAGAAAGTTTTAGAGAGGGATTTCCACTTCTCTGTCTTTTCCTCCTGCTGGACTTTGACAGATGCTCAATACAAATGGCGGAGCCAGCATAGTTGGGTGGATAGAACCGAGCCAGAATCCCTACCACCTGATGTTTAGCCTTCATGGGACTGGCCTTCTATTGTACAGCCCTCTCTGCCAAAGAAGGGATGCTTTTCTCTAATTGTCACTGGCTCCTTCAGACCTTGCCAGGCGCTAAGCCTCCTTGGTCCCCTCCACACCCTCCCCACAACATGCCGGTGGGTTACAGTCACCCTCTGTATTCCTGAGCTCCCCTTGCACACCTCTGTCCTGTCAGGAACCATTCTAGGCTGTGATTGCTGGTTGTGTGTTAATCTTTGTCACTTACCCAAGAGCATCCCACAAGGGGGCGTGCCTCAGTTTGCCTACACCCCAGCTTCCATCATGTGGTCCAGCATATGGCAGAGCTCAGCGTGTTTTGAATGCTAATCAACATGAGAAACCTACTGAGGTATTTAGATGGTATATTTTACAGCACCGCTGTAATTAGTCCCCAGAAAAGCCCGTATAGGAATTGGTTGTGCCTACGTGAGTCACTGCAGGAATTTTACTGCGTCTGCCATATTCTTCAGCCCCACTCTGGTGAGCAGCTGAGTGTGTAGATCCCCACAAGCCAGGGAGAAATTTCCAAAGCTGACCAGGACTCCAACTGGTGCAGTGAGGAGGAGAGAGTTTTGCCAAAAGTTCGATAGGAGCTCTTTGCTCTCTAAATGTTCCCCATGTGGTTTTTTGGTTTTGTTTTTGTTTCTGAGTATCTCTACTCTGGGAGTCCAAGCACTGCAAAAATAGAACATCAACTGGGATTAGAATTTACCATTCAACAAGGTGTTCTTTGCCCATGTGGTCTTCCTCTTAGATCAGCAAGGGACATTTGAGGTGAAAAGTCCCGGACATTATGTGTGGGGTCCTCTGCTCCAGAGCTGGGCAGCTGCACCTTACACAAGTGTCAGCTGCCACGCTATGTATCTGGTCACCACCTTCTCCCTTATCAGTGCAGTCCATTGGGACAAAATGTAATTATGCAGGTTAAGCCTATCAGCAGCTAGCACTTTATACTTAGTGGTTAATGAGCAGGTGTCAGCTAATGACCCAGAGAAGGTTGAGCAGAGAGATAGGGAGGGCCAAAGATACCCTGTCACTGCTTTATGATTTTGCTTAGGGTCTTGCATGCTCGAAATCCCTCCTACACTTCTAGTATACGCGTCCAGGTGGCCAAGCTCTCCTAGGTGAGGAGCAGGACAGCCTCTATGTACCAAGGGTTTTCTTCCTCTGAAGGCAACAGGCGTTGGTAACATGGACAGACAATAAACAAATGAAGTAAGCCTGGGCAGGTGGAATAGGGTCTCCGCATAAACAAATAGGACATCTAGTTAGATTTAAACATCATGCAAATGAATTGCTTTTACCATGTCTCATATATTGACTAGAATGTACTTTTATCATTACTTTCAAGTTTTACCCTGAGACAAATGGTGCCAGATTTTTCTAACCTTTTTAAAAATTTTAATATTTATTAGCACATTTGTAGTAATACTGATCACTTATAGCAAATATTATTTGTTCTTATATGAGTATAGATAATCAGGGGCTGGAGATATAGCTCAGTGGAATAAGCACTTGCCTGGCAAGCACAAGGTCCTGAGTTTAATCCCTGGTACCCCCCCAAAAAAAATGAGTGTAGATAATCCTACTGAGCCATAAACTTGAGACAGTTAAGATGGTTTTTTAAAGTTATGTATTGTTTCCAAGTAGCTAATTGAAGCAGATGCCCTGTTTTTGTTTGGTTGGGGTTTTTTGTGTTTATGGTATTTTTTGTTTCCTTTTGTTTTTGTTTTTATTTGCAGTGCCGCGGATCAAACCCAGGGCCTCATGCATGCTAGGCAAGTGTTCCACCGCTGAGGTACCCTACCATCCCAGCCCTGTATTTTGATTTGTACCTTTGGCAACTCTAAAACAGAGGCAAGAACTTCTCCTCCTGTTCTGCCTTCTCTGCCATCCAGGATCACAGATAAAGCCATAAAGATTTCAGGGTGTAGAAATTAACTCTGGTTCCCAATGCGGAGCCTGAGAGTTCGTGAACTCTCAGACTCTTGCTGCATGGAAATTTCAGTTTCATGGGTCCACTGTGTAGCCCTCCAGGATGGAAGAGACGAAGCTGGGTACTTAAAGATCCTGCAGGACAGGCCCTGACAGAAGTCGCAGTCAGTGGCCTGGATATGCCTGTCATCAGTCCTGCAGCCACACCCAAATCTCTAAGCAGCAAAGCCATCCCTAGGTGCACTCCCATTTTAAGCAAACTCCATCCCACACAGAAAAATCCTTACTTACCAAAACCCCACAGCAAGAGATCACTTTATCCTGTTGACATTAGGATAGACCATAGGCCTTCTTTCATTAGTAAACTGCCCTCATGCATTAAGAAAAGGATTTTGGGGCTGGGGATATAGCTCAGTGGAATAAGCGCTTGCCTAGCAAGCGCAGGGTCCTGAGTTCGATCCCCAGTACCGCAAAAAAAAAAAAAAAAAAAAAAAAATTAAGAAAAGGATTTTACTTGGAAAGGGAAAATAAGAGGAAGATCGGCACTCTACCCTGTGGCGGGCCAAGGACTGCAAAAGCGGGTTATTCCTGTCTGAGGGACAGGCCCCTGGGAGGTCACCTGCAGGTAGCCAGGACCACAGATGTGTGTGCAGCAGTTCGGCAGGTGTGAAGAGCAGTACATGACAAGGACACTCTTTCCCAGGAGGCTCACAGAGCCAGCGGTGTTTCACAGGCGCACTATGAGACTGTGAGGTCAGGCTGCTGCTGGCCCCTGCATGGTTGGATGTGGCTTGGTCCCCAGTGTGAAGGGACTGAAATGGTGGAACTGCCAAGAGGTGAGGCCTCAGAGAAAGAAATTAGGTCATGGAGGCTCCATCTTCATGCATAGATTAATGCTGGTCTCTCAGAGGGGACTGGGTCTAACAGGAGCAAATTATTTCTCTCAAGAGTAGGTTGCTTGGCTCCTTCTGCATGAGGCTGCTTCTTCTTCTGCCTTAGTACCCATGTTATGATATATCCATGGGTCCCTTGCCGGGACTCTGATGCCATGTTGTCTGAACTTCAAGCCACTAGAATCATCAGCAAAATAAACCTCATCTCTTTATAAAGTATCCAACCTGAGGCACTTTGTTATAGCAGCAGAAAGCGGATGGATACAGCTTGTATTTGTGCCTTTCTCCTTACCCAGGAAGATGGTGGACAGAGATGAGGGTGAGGAGCTCTATGTGGCAGAAGTGATCGAAGAAGGAAGTGATTTGCTCTGGTGAGGAGTGAACGAGTTTGACGGGTAGGAGCAGCCAACAGAGATCAGCAAGGGTGCTACTTCATGGAGCCAGGCCAGTGGAAGGAAGTTAAGCCCGTGGGGATCACCCCTGAAAGAGATACTGGGACTCCAACCCTTTGCAGCTTCTGTCCTTTGTTTCCCAGATGGCTGGAGGCAAGCAGCTGCCTTCGCTACATCCTATCACCATGCTGTGCTGTCCACTACAGTCCCAAAGCAACGAGCTGACCAGCCATGCACAGGAACCTCTGAAACCGTGAGCCAGAATACATCTGCCCCTCCTTTAAGTTAATGTATCTCAGGTATTCTGTTGCAGTCATGGGAGGCTGGTTGACACATAGCACTGAGCGATGACTGTGTGGGAGGCACAGTGCTCAGTGGTTTGTGCAGATTATAGCACTCACTTGTCACACAGCCCTGTGAAAAGGGACTATTGTTATCTCCACATCAAGTGGAGGAGAGGGCTCAGCTCCAGGGATGTCTGAGGTGACAGCCTGGGCTCCCAAGCCCTGTCATGTGACCCATACTTAGCACTGAGCAGGACCCCGGAGCCAGCCACTGCAGGGTGAGTAAATACTGTCCACAGAGGTATCAGCAGGGTCACTGAGAAGGCACTAATGCCACTTTTAAAAGATGCTGAAAGGGAAAAGTAATAAAAAAAGTCAAACCCCCAAACCTCAGATCACTTCAGGTAGAAACATTAATAACAAGGAGAAAGATTCCTTGGACTTGAGAAAATTTCCCATTATACTTCAGAAACAATAACCTGCTTCATCCAAGTATCAGATCAGAAGGAAACAGGTTCAAACTAGAGCTTTACTTTGGATTTTAAACCCCACACGCCAAGGGCTTGGTCTCCCGCTTGGTACTATTGGGGGGTGGCAGGGCCTTTAAAAGGTGGAGCCAGGAGGGAGGTATTTAGGTCATTGGGGGTGTGGCCTGAAGGGGATGGTAGGACTCAACCCCTTTCCATTTCTCTGTGCTTCCTGGCCTTGAGATGAGCAACTTTGCAGGGCATTCACTCCTGCTATTATGTATTGCACCATGGAGGCCCAAAGCAGCAGGGCCACTTGCTCGTGGAGTGAAAGCTCCCAAACTATGAGCCAAAATAAGCCTCTGTTCTAAGGCGATTAGCTCAGGTATTTGTTATAGTGACTGAATGCTGACTAACATACTAGGAAGTCACTGTATGAGTCAGGAGGGCTGGGTTAAGTTGCAATGGCCAAGCAGCCCTGAAGTCCAATGACAAATGCAGATGGTAACTAAAAGAAAGGCACAGCACAGCTATGGCCGCCCAAACTACTTCATGACTTGTTAATACCGTGACCTGCTGCTAAGAGGGAGAAACAGCTGTGTGTCATAGGTAAGAGAAAACTTCTTGGTGGTAAAAGGCTAGTGGCTAAGCCACAGTTCAGTTTATCTCAGACTAGATGTGCTGAGAATGAATGCAACATGGGACCGCAGTACACACTCTTTCACAGGTGGCTTTAGGCAGTGATCAAAGGTACGGTGAATGCTGCCCTCTGACAAAGGGGCAGACTCACAAGCCATGTGTTCTCACTCGCCTTAGTCACCAGATCCAGCATGATGCAACTTGTAGCTCCTCCCCAAAGTCAGAATGACTATGAAAGCTAAACATTTTGAGTTTACTCAGGACATTGAGGCAGCCAAGACAGCACAACCAAGACACTCATGAAAGAGGACTCCAGAGCTGCTTGAGAATATGGCAAGAAGGGTGACATAAGTATACTTGAAGTAAGGGTGAATATTTTGAGGAAGATCAATGACAATGTCTTTTACTATAAGAAATTTTTAAAAAATTTGTTACACTTTCACTGTGTTTTTGATCACATTGCATATGAAACCTATTCATTGATTTCATGTCATTCATTTCTGAAATACTCGGTCTTTTATCCCCTATAAGAATATTACATCTTGATAAAATCTTTAACCAACACATAGTAGATATTTACTTAAGAATCTGTTGAATGAATGAAATGAATATTAGGAGTTCATGGTATGAAATAAAGTACAGGTAGAATAACCATAGAAGAAATATTCCAGGCGGTGCTTTCTTGTGTGTGTGTGTGTGTGTGTGTGTGTGTGTGTGTGCTATGAATCAAACTTAGGGTCCTGTGTGTACTGGGCGAGGATTCCATCCCTGAGCTAAGTACCTAATTCCACTGGGGTACTTTCCTTCTCTCAAGTTTGGGTTTTCATGAGCCAATAATATTAAAGGAAAAAAAATGGGTAAGTTGGCCAGTAAGGACATTAAAAACAACAACAAGGGTGACAATGATAACTTATTCTCCATAGAGCAAGTCAAACCATTAGGCTAACCTGAGTTAGAAGAGGAGTAATCTTTGAACTGAATACTGTAGCCCTCATCTCATCCATAGCTTCACTTTCTGTGGCTGCAGCTACCTGTGGTCAACTGTGCCCAGAAAATGTTAAATGGAGAACTGTAGAGGTAAAAAAAGTTTTAAATTATGCAGTGCTTTGAGTAGCACTATGAACTCTCATTCTGTCCTGCTCTGTTCCACCTCAGAGGTGAACAGTCCCTCTGTGCAGAGTATCCTCCCTGTATATTGACCCTACCCTGCAGCCCCTTAGTAGTCATCTCAGTTACCAGCTCAACTGTGACAGTTTCTTGATGAGTGTGTTCAGCCAATGCTTATTCTCTTAATAGTGGCCCCAAAGCACAGGAGTAGTGGTGTTGGAAATTTGGATATGTCACAGAGAAGCAGTAAGGTGCTTCCTTTAAGTCAAAATGTTACAGTACTATAAGACATTTTAAAAGAGAGGGAGATGAGGGACAGACCACATTTGCTTAACTTGTATTACAGTATATTGTCATAGTTGTTCTATTTTATCTCCATTTATTTATTGCTGTTCATCTCTTACTGTGCTTATTTATAAATTGAGCCTATCACAGACATGAGAATATTGGAAAAAACACAGCATAGATATGATCCAGTCCTAGCCTTTGATTCAGGCACCTACTGGGCACCTTGGGCCGTCCCCCTGAGGCTATTACACATTTAGTCTTTGGGAAAGCTTACAGTTTCACCTTTATTTTTCTCACTCAGTCAAAGCAAAGTGCTCTGATCAGCTTATACCACCCGCCTCTCCCCAAGTCTGATAAACAGAACCCCAGGCTGGTCGGACAGGGCGGCCGCAGTGCTAATGTGACTGGGAAAAGGGCAGAGTGCTCCTGAGCACTGCACCCCCACCCCAGTTCCCAGCTGTCTCCCGACCCACCCGTGACCCTCTCCCACTGGGTGGGCAGTGGCGTTAGCTCTCCTGGGGCAGCGCGGGCCCCAGCTCCTGGACTCCTGCCCTGGCTCTCCCCGAGTGGTTCTCACAGGGATTAGCCTGAGGCATGGCCTCCCTTCCTCCCCGCTGGCAGCTGCCTTGCACAGAACTTTCCGGAGCACAGACTGGGGACACTGATACACGGGGCCCCACTCTCACTCTGAGGCTGGGCCCTGTGGCTGGGGCCTCAGTGCTTTCTCCAGCCGTCAGTAACATTGCAGCTGCCTTCGGGCCCCATGCAGCTTTGGGAAAGTGGTGTTTCTGCTGCCCGGCCCGAGACCAGGGCCAGTGACCCTACATACACTGCAACTGTCTTCTTTCCCTCAGCTGGGCCCTCTGTCTGCAGTACTGGTCAGTAGGACAAAGCACAAAGATGAGCACCACAGACGTTTATAATAGTTCTCACCTCTGCTTCCACCCAGGGGAGGATGTTGGAAAGGTCCAGGAGACCACAAGCACTTTTTAATTAGTGGATGGCAAGGCCATTTGGACAGCCAGGAGGACAGGTGGGTGTAATAACTAACACATCTCATGGCTTTAGGGGGCAGCAAGATCAGGAAACGGGATCCAGTGCTGTGGTTTTCTCCTTTGAACTGAGTTCTTGTTGGCGTGTGTATGTGCTTTCCCAAGTTTAAACTTTCGGAGTTATATAAGCATTCCCCTTGGCTTATAATCAAATTTCCAGATTAGCTAGAGGTATCCTGCAAAGTGGGGAGTTGGCATGGGGGGACTCACGTGACCTGGCCGCTTCCTGGTCCCAGCAGGTCTCTAAGCGAAGGAAGTGAGGTGTCTGGAGGGAGCCTGGGACCTAGTTGTGTGGCTTTGAGGCCACTGCTCTGAGCATCTCCAGGTCTCAAAACTGTACCCATTTGAAGTTAACAACTCTACCATACTTTATCCAGTGCATCTAGATGTCTATGCCGGCAGGAAACGCTTGAATGGAAGTCCAATTTTCCAGTTATTCAAGTTCTCACATAAGTGGTGTATTCAGCCCTCACCTGGATTGGAAGAAACAATGTGATTCTTGGAAGCTGTGTCCAGCAGGGCGCAGATCCTAAATGTTTCCTTTCTTTTGTTTATCGCCTCCTTTTAACTGAGTTAGCATCCCCTAGCTGCTAATTACCGTGCAAATGTTGGCTGTGTGTGGGATTTGTGAGTGTGGTAGTAGAAGGATTCTGGGTAGGTCTGCACATTACACACTTTTTATGGTCAAACACTATGTGCATGTGATGATTAACTTTATGTATCAGCTGGCTGGGCCACGGGGCCCCTATGTTGGTGAAAGCTTGATCGAGATGTTTCTGTGATAGTGTTTTTGGATGATACTAACATTTAAATTGGTGGACTTGGAGTGAAGCAGATTTGTCTCCATAACCTGGAGTATGCGTGTGTATACAAGTACATGCATCTACATTCTATCTTGTGTGTGTAACTGTTTATCGCACACGCACGCACGCACACACACATTCACTGTACAGCCAGAAAAGCCTGACTGTTGCAAGCCCTGTATCTGTCTTTGACACACTACACTCCCTCCAGCCCAGGCCAACCAGCTCCTTCTCTCCTCCCTCAGCCTTCTGGAATTTGCACTGAGGCTTAGTGGCTCTAAGCCCTCGAATGCATGGCCGACAGAAATGCACAGCACCGGCCATGGCCAAAGTTCCCCCAAACCTGGAAGTAACAGGACCCTATGCACTGATGTCCTGCTCTTCTTCCCTCCTGAAGGAGTCAGAAGGGGAGAAAGAGCCCCCTAACAGCCAGGGGAAGGCAAATTATTCACCACTTGTATCAATATCCTTTATGGATTATTTACCTTTTCTCTCTTTGATATGTAATTGCCTCCTTGATCACATATTAAATTCTCATTTATTACATGGATCTTTTTCTTCCAATGATTTCATTTTTCTGTATCTGTGCCAATAGCCACACAGTTTTAATAGTTTGACAACATAGTTTGATATCTGATAAGTACCCTCTCATTTCCAAAATGGTCCCTTCCTCTTCTCACATGTTCTACTTTAACCTACTTTTAAAGTAATTTTTGTTGTTGATTTGGTAGAAGCAGATAGAAGAGCGTAGATGCCAAAGTAGACAGCTTGATTAATTCCTGAATGAGAACACTCTTGTTCCCACTTCCAGATTGGGAAGTACAGCAGCCTCCCTAACCCTCAGAACCCTGCCCCGCCCATCCTGGGTGCCAGCCCCTCACCAAAGGCCCTATGCTGCTGTCAGTCCCAGCATCCCGCTTGCCTTTGTCTACTTATTCATTTTAATTTTTAAGTGAGTAAAGTACATGCAGCATAGACTTTACTGTCTTACCCACTTTTAACTGTACACTCCAATGGTGTCAGATGTGTTCACGTTTTTGCCTTGACCAAACAATTCCCCTCCCCGTTTCCCAAACCCTGGCAACCACCATGTGCTTTCTGGCTCCGAATCTGACTCCTGTAGGTATCTCTTATAGAAATGTAATCGTACAGTGTTGGTTTCAGTTGTTGTTTTGCAACTGGATCATTTCACTTAGCATTTTGTTCTCAGGTTCATCCACATTCTAGCATATATCAGAAGGGCCTCCTAACGTTTTAAGGCTGAGTAATGCTCCATTCTGTGTGTATATCACATTTTGTTTATCCATTCATCCATCAGTGGGTAGCTGAGTTGCTTCTCACTTTTTCAGGGGGTACCAGGAATTGAACTCGGGTCCTCATGCCTGCAAAGCAGGTGCTATGACACTGAGCTATATCCCAGCCCACTTCTAAATTTTAACTATTGTGAATAATGCTGCCTTCAATATCTTTGTATGTCAGTGTACATCCAGAGGTAAAATTTCTGGATCATATATAATTCTATTTTTAATTTTTTGAGGAATAACCACACTATTTTCCGTAGGAGCTGCATCATTTTTATTCTTATCATACTGTGCAAAGGTCTCCATATCCTTGACAGACCTGTTAGTTTCTGGGTGTTTGATTTTTTTGTTTTTGTTTTTGCTTTTGTTATCTTAAATAGTAGCTACCTCATGAATGTGAGGTGGTTCTCTTTGGTTCTGAACTTTGAATAAATGGAAACATTTACTACATGTTAGTTTGTCTGATCTCTTTTGCTTAATATTATTTTCATAGAAATCAGGCTGAGTCTGAAGTCCAGTATGTGGCATCTTCCCAAGCTTTGACAGTCAGGTGGATGCAGGGGAGGACGTTGTAATGTTTCTTCCAGAGCTCTTCCAGTGTCAAGGGCATCTCTTCAGTGACATTAAAACACCTGCAGAAGAGCGCCTTTGTGCACAGCTTCAAGTGGCAGATCACTTGCCTGTCCCTGGGCTACAGAAGAGGTATCAGGTTGCGGGGAGGAGCTTGACCATCATGAAGTCACACTCAGGGTCCAGATTGTCCACCGGGGCTGGAGCAGGTGCTAGGGCATGGTCAGCCAGAAGAAGGCCCCTTTTAGGCGGTTGGTTGTGCGATAGTTCTTAAACATGGGTGTGAACACCTCACAGCCATTCCACAAACAATTGCCTTGGAAATCACGCTGTCACTGATTGGGAATGGCTCACAAATAGTGTCTCAACTTCAGACTAGCACTTGCATTTGCGCACAACAAAAGGGTCAATCTGACTTTCATGGTCCTGTCCCCCGGCAGCACCTTCTCCTCCTGAGTGATATAGGCTCTGTCTGGCATCTTCTAGAAGAGCCCTGTTCATCGCAGCTGAACACTTGTTGAGTGATGTAACCTTCTGCCTTCCTGAATTCTGCAAGTTCTTTCGTGTAGGCTTCTGCAGGGTCCTTGTCAGAACTGAAAGCCTCACCGTGTCTTACCACACACAGTGGATGCCGCTTGTCTTGCAGAATTTATCAAAGCACCCTCCGCTAGTTTTAAATTCATCAGCTGTTGCACTTGTAGAGCGGTTTTCTTGCAGCAAATCACTGTGAAATTTCCCGGCTTTTTCACAGATCGTAGCTCACTGACGCTATCCCCTACCATCTACTTCTCACCCTTCCACACTAACAAGTTCCCGTCTCTTCCAGCACTGGTGTCCTCTGCTTGGCTAACGTCTTACTCCTTTTGCCACATCAGCTCTTTTGGTGGCATCTTTATGCTTCAGAACAGTCAAGATTATCAACTTCATCATGGACTCTGAAGCCAGATCAGTCACACATACAGCACGTTCATAGTGTTCTACAACTTCCTCCTGCACTTCAGTGGTTGTTTCCTTCAAAACCCTCCCCTTACCATTCTCGCTCTGCACGTTCCCGTCACCTTCATTACCACTCCGCACTTTGTTTTTACTGCCATGCTTGCTGTGCACTTTCTTTGGAGCCAGGCTGGACTGAACAATAATGTACAGCACTGTGTGTGCTAAACAGCATGTAAAAAAGCTCCACAGCAAGTGTGCACAGGTCTTTGTGTGACCTCGATCTCGAGGAGAGGAAGCCACAACCACATGGCAGAGCGGGAAGATGGCCTTGCTCATGTTCATCACCGGCTGCAGAGTTCACGAACAGAAGCAAACTTTTACCACCCACTTCTGTTCATGAACCAAATTGTTCACATGCAGCAGCGTTCACGAACCAAGGTATTATGGTTCTGCCAAAGACTTTCCGCAGCCGAACCGATTTGTGTACACAGCAGCTGTGCATGAGACTTCTAGCTGCACATTCCCACCAACAATTGATTTACTGTTAGCCATTCTGGTGTTTTAAAAAGCACTATTTAATTGCAGTTGAAATTTGCATTTTCCTTATGAATAATGAGATTATGGGGATTTCAATATTCTCTGGTGATGGGCATGCTAAGTATTTTTCATGGCTTTTATTTTTTCCTGTTTCATGTCTTAGTAACCTAAAGGACTTCTTTATGCATCCTGAATGAGTCCTTTGTTGGAAACATACATTGCATATCTCTTCATTCAGTCTGTGGCTTGCCTTTTCACTCTGTTAAAATGGTTTCTCTTCATGAACCGGAAATTCTTCATTTTTAACATATTGTAATTTAGAAATGCTTTCTCTTACTGTTGGTGATTTCCACGTCCTGTGTAAGAAACCTTTCCATACAGTCTCCTAAGTTATCATTTCACAGTATATTTTAGTTTTCACATTTTAGATCTAGAGTGAAGCTGTTTGGGTTTTTTTTTTACATGATTTTGAAGAAATGAGATGAGGTTTTCTCCTTATGGATATTTACTGGCCCAAATGACTCAGTAAGCAGCTGATCCCATCTCCTCCCACTGCAGGATCCTCTTTGTTGTCAACCCAGTGTTAGTCTAGCATCTGTACTGTCTCTGGCACTCAGATCTGGTCATCTGTCCTTGGGCCAGCACCATACTGACCTGACCACCCAGTACTGTAATACCTCATGATGTCATGCAAGCATTTCAGCATTTCTCTTCAAGGTTGTCCCAGCTACTCTTGGCCCTTTATATTTCCTTCCTTCCTTCTTTCCTTCCTTCCTTCCTCCCTTCCTTCCTTTCTTTTTTGGGTCTTTTTGTTTGAGAGAGGGTCTTGCTATGAAGTTCAGGCTGTCCTTGAGCTCACTTTGTAGCCTAGGCTTGTTTTGAACTCACAATGATCCTCCTGCCTCAGCCTCCCAAGTGCTGGGATTACAGGCTTGCACCACCACGCCTGGCTTCCATACATAATTTAAATCCAGCTTCAGTTTGTCCATTTCCACAAGCAAACAGTAAAATAAACCAAACAAACCTGCCAGGATATTTTTTTTTAATTTTATTTTAAAGACAAAAGAATGGAGACATATGAACCAGAAAGGCCATAAACAATACAGAAAATACAAAGTTATACAGAATATAGTAGGGAATTGGCACTGGATGTTGTATAATATAAAGTTATCTTCACTTCTGTTAATACAAAAACGATTGAGGAAATACAGAATTATAGAGAACATAGAAGGGAATTAGCTCTGGATGCTGTCCTACATAATGTTACCTTCACCTTTGTTACTCAGTTACACAGATGATGGCCCATTTGATCATTCAATTTTCTCCTCCATCTGTTGCCCCACCACTCAATCAGTCATCTTCCCTGTGATAATAACTGTACTCCTGGGTTTAACTATATCCTTGGACTCTCGCCTTGGGAGGAGATACAGCTGCCTCAGACTATACTATAACATACATGGGTGTATACAAACTGCCATGGTCAGAGGTGGGAAAGCACATATGCTCACAGTGGACCGCCCGGCTCCACCCTGTGGTCGTGCTATGGGTGGGGGTGGGTCCAGTCCGTGAGGTGCCCTCAGTGGGGCCCTCAGCAGAGCAGCCACCAGGCCCACTGCGGAGCAGCAGCAGAGCAGCCACAGGGCCCACTGCAGAGCAGCATCAGGGCCCACTGCGGAGCAGCCACAGCTGCCAGGATATTTTTGAGGATTACACGGTTTTGCTCAGCATAATATCCTCAGGTTCATCCATTTGGGGAAAAATTGTTATTTTGCAATACTATGTATCAGTTTGGGAGGAAATTAAAATTTAAAAACTATCACAAGTTTAAACATAACATTGTTTCTCTTGCATGAGAAACCCCAAGGGTAAATAAGAAGCAAATTAGAGGGCAGATTTTGGAAAGTAGGAAAAAAATGTTCAATCAGGAAGACAGACAAGGGAGAGGGTAGGGGGAGGGGAGGAGGGGAAAAGGGTAAAAAGAAAAGAGGGAAAAAAGGAAAAGAGTGGGAGTAAAACAATGGAAACGAGGTTTTGTACATAGGGGAAGAAGGGTTGAGTGAGGGAGGGGAGAGGAAGAAAAGAATTAAGAAATATCACATACGGGAACAGATTCCCTATAATAAATGTGCTCATTCTGTACATCAGAAATGTATCAATAAATTTCACTTTAAAAATAGTATGTGCTCCAACTCACAGTTGCATTACATTCTTAGATTTATTGATTTTTAATGCTTCCAAATAATGTTTATAGTTTCTGTTTAGAGATCGTGCATGTTTTGTTAGACTTATCAGTAAAATATTTGTTTTTAAAATATTACAGTAAGTGGCATCAAGTTTTAAATTTAATTTTCTAATGACTTGTGGATATTTAAAAATGTAATTGATTTTTATGTATGGTCTTACAGCCAGCAAATTTATGTATTAATTTCAATTAATTGTCTGTAGGTTCTATTTCAATTTTTTTTTTTTTTTTTTAGTTTTTGGGGCTGAACCCAGGGCTTTAAACATGCTGAGCATGTGCTGTTCCACTGACCTACACCCCAGCCAATTCTGTTTTAGTTTTGAAAATAAAAATGGCAGTTTTGGTTTTTTCTTTCTCAGTGCTTACACATTTCCTTGGGGTAAAAGCTCTGGTATGATGGTGGATAAAGTGGTGACGGGGCACCCTGGTCTCATCTCAATCTCAGGGCAGGATGGCCATAGTGGGTAATTCAATGCTATGCTTACTGTATGTTTTCTTAAAATTTGATTAAGGAAATTCCTCTCTGTTTTATCATCAATATGTAATAAATTCCATTAAGTGCTTTTTCTGTATCTAGAAATGATTATGTTGCTTTTTACAGAGATTTGTACTCATCGATGTTCAATTATGAAGCAAACCTTGAATTTCTAAGATAAGAAATTGATTTAGCTAAAATATTTGCCTCTTATACATCACTGAATTAACTTGCTAATATTTTGTTCAAGACTTTGGTATCTGTGGTCATAAGAGAAATTATCCCGTAATAGTACTTTATTCTTGTCAGATTTTATCATCAAGGTTATATTGCTTCATGAAACAGGTTAGAAGGTATTCCCTCTGCTTTAGTTTTCTAGAAAAGTTTGTGGGTTATTGAGTCATAAAATCGTGTAGGACAGAAACTCCTCTCCAGAGTTAGAACACTTTCAGTTCTTTGTTTTCCTAGCACTGGGACTCAAATCCCGGGCCAGACCAGGGTTCTCACTGAGCTACATTCCCAGCTCGGATTCAGTCTCTTTTAATAGAAAGCAAATCATTCATATTTCGTATTTCTTTTATTGATTTTAAATCATGTTTTTCTAGAAATTAGTTTTTTTATCCACATCTTAAAAGAATGATGCAAAGATGTTTGTAATACAGTATCTCCTTACAATGCCTGCAACACCACACAATCTGTAATGAGGTGCTCGTCCTGGTTTACTACTTAGTTGTTCCTCCTCCTCTGCATCCTCCTCTCTGCCTCCTCCTTCTCCTGCTCCTCTTTCTCCTTCTCCTGTTCCTCCTCCTCCTCTTGATCAGTGTTGGCTCTGCTGATGTCTTTCTAGTTAATTTCCAATTTCTGTGTTTACACTCTTTTTCTGATTTTTTTCTCTGGCTTTTTTACTCAACATAGCTTTTTAAGATTAGTACACGTGTGTGAGTACACAGTGATCACGTTCCTTGTGGGAGTTTGTGTGTGGACACAACACATTTCAGTTCTCTTTTTCTTGTTCTATCTTCTTTCCTTTCCTTCCCCCCTCCTCCCATCAGGCCCCTTTCCAATATGCAAAAGATCTGTCTTGCGATTTGCTATTATCTATCTTTTGTGTCACTCTTTATTTATGTCTGGGGTTTCTCATGTATATAAGAAACCATGTAGTATTTAAGCTCATGTGTCTGATTTATCTCACTTAACATTATGGTCTCCAGGTGCCTCCGTTTTCCCACAAGTGACTCAATTTTATCCTTCTTTATGGCAGAATAGTACCCCATTGTGTATAAATGCTACATTTTCTTTATCCATTTTTAGTTTTTGAGGGATTTCCACACTGAATTCTACATGGTTGTGCCAGTTTACATTCCAACAAAAAGTGTAAAAGGGTTCTTTTTATTCTGCACAGCCTTGCCAGCATTGCTATCTGATTTACTGATGATAGCCATTCTTTTTGGAGTGAGATGGAATCTTTGTGTTGTTTTAATTTGCATTCTCTAATGGACAGAGATGTTGAGCTTTTTTTCATATATTTATTAACCATTTGTATTTCTTCTGAGAAGTGTCTGTTCATTTCAGTTGTCCATTTTTTAAAATTGGGTCTTTCATTATGGCAGGTCTAACTTTTTAAATCCTTTATGTATTCTAGGGGCCAGGGATATAGCTCTGTGGCACAAGCACCTGCCTGGCAAGCACAAGGTCCTGAGTTTGATTCCCAGTACAAAAAAAAAAAACAAAAACATATTCTAGATATTAGTCCCTTGTCTGAGGAGAGCTGGAAAAAAAATTTCCCCTTCCATAGATTGTCTCTTCACTCTGTTAGTGGTTTCCTTTGCTGTGCAGAAGCTTTTTAATTTAATGTGATCTCATTTGTTGATTCTTGTTACTTCTTGGGGTAACAAGAAGTCTTTGATTGTATCTATGTCTTTAAGGGTTTTACCTCTTAGGACTGCTTTCATTGTGTCTCATATGTTCTGGTATGAGGTAGTGGTATTATTGTTTGATTATGGGAATTAATTTCTTCTTGGACTCACTGGTTGCTCAAGAGAGGATAATGTAATTTCTAGTGTTTGCATAATTCCTGTGGTTTCTTTCCAAAAATTTCTCTGTATTTTTGAATGAGTGACATCCTTCCAGGATCTGTATTGTTGGAGTCCAGCCTAACATGGTTTTCTTTACCTAATCTTATCACCTGTAGGCCATGAGGTGCCCCCACTATTCCAGAGGCCTCTTGTTTTCCCCTAGCTGTGGCAATGTCCTAGCTAGGATGTGTCCTTGTCCACACAGGTAGCTAGGAAAGGCAATCAGACCTCAGATCTGATCTGTAGGTAACAAGACAAAGTTTCAAATATTTAATGCCAGTTTTTTCAAACCCAGCCATTTCTAAGCACACCTGGCTTCTCCCCATGGGGTGCAGGGACTGTGTCATTCCCAGTCTGAGCTTAAACTTCTCCAGGGATCTCTTTCTAGCCCACTGCCTGTCCAAAGCTGTCTCCTGTGACTGTCTCTCACCCAGTCACTGTGGGAGGGCTACACTGGGAACTCTGAAGTTGGTTTTCACTTGTTCTAATTCTCAGATTTAAATAATCAACTCCTTCCCAAAATGGTGCCTGATTAAGCACTCTGGTGATATGGTGAGCACCAGCACTGGAATTCCTCCCAGCTATTGCTTTCTCTGTGTAAGGAGTCCCCTCAGAGCAACACCCAGCACTGTTTTTGCAGTTTACATGAGCCATGGGCTTTTCCACCTTTCCTCCTTGGAGCTCCCACTTCTGCACGCTTACCTTGTTTCTGTGGAGCCAGGCTCCCTCTCCTGCCAAGCCATGCATTGGGGACAGAGTATAGGTTGTTTTCATTTTTGTCTCTGCACTGTGGACTCTCTCCTCAATTTCTCTGTAACTTCTAGTTTTCATATCAGATCCTTCCCACATCTCATTAATCTACGTCTCTCTGTTTTCACCAAGTTGTTATTTTTGACTGTTTGGACTCCAGATTTTGCAGCCCGCTACTGCCAATTTTCCTCTGCCAGTCTGCTCTTTATTATTTCTTTCCCTGTGCTTTCTTTAGGTTTAATTCAGCATATTTTTCTTAATTCTTGAGTTAGGTGGATCATTACCTTTCAGTACTCTTTTGTAAATTATTCATGTTAAGGCCCTACATTTTCCTCTACATGTGGCTTTAACTACATCCCACATGTTTTGTTACATAACATTTTCATTATCGTTCAGTTAAAACATATTACTATTCTATTGAGATTATGTATTTCTCCCACAGATTAGTTGGCAGCATGTTGCTTAATATTCTAATATGGGGGGTGTTGGCTTTCCACTGGCAAAAGTATCCAAGCAAATCAACTTAGGGAGGAAAGATTTAGTTTGGCTCATGATCTCAGAGGTGTCAGTACGTGGTTGCTTGGCTGTAGAGCTTCTGGGCCTGTGGTGAGGCGAACACAATGGTGGGAGCATTTTACGGAGCAAAGCAGCCTACATCATGGCAGATGGAAGGCAGAGAGAGTTTGACCTTCCATGATCTGTCCTTCCAGCGGGACCCCATCTTCTACAGCTTCCACTATCTTCCAGCAGTGCGTCCAGTTATAAACCCACCTGAGGATTGATCCACTGATGAGGTCAGAGTCCTTATGTCCAGTCACTGGCCCAAAGCTCAGCCTCCAAGCACTGCTGCCTTGGGAGTCAAGCCTTCAATACATAAGCTTTGGGGACACACTGAGGAATGATCTGGTTTCTGGCTTAATTCCAATGTGCTTATTAGACATAATCTATATTGTTTCAATATTTTTTGACCTTTCAAAAATTTGTTGTATGAGTCAGTCTAAGGTCAGTTTGTATAGAGATTTGTGTGAACAGGAAAAATATACATTCTGCAAGTGTTTGCAGTACTTGGAAATTGGGGTCCTGGGGGTGTAGCTTAGTGATGGAGAACATGCTTAGCAAGTGAGGTTCGAGGCTCAGCCCAGAACAAAGCCATCTCGCTAAAGGTTATGGACTTCATGGCTCAAATTTTCCATGTCTTTACTGGGTGTTTTTGCATTTTGTTCGCTTTTATCTATTGTTTTCATCAGTTTCAGAGAAATGTGTTACATTTCTCTTATCCTGATCATAGATTTGCTTCTCTTTTTCAGAATGCCAATTTTTGCATGATATGTTTTAGGACCTACCTTGTTAGGAACATGAAGATGAGAACTGTTTCATTTCCACGGTGAGTTGATCCAATTGTCATTATAAACCTCCCTTCTTTATTAATAGCAGTAGCTCTCACACTAATCTCAGTTTGTGTGTATTAGTACTGCTTCACCAGCTGTGTAAATGTTTGCATAAATACCTCTTTTTACCACTTGTAAACTCAGAGAGTTAGGTATTGTTTTATCCAGTCTGCTGATCTTTGCCCTTTAACTGACATACTTAATCTATTTCTATTTAAGGTGTAGATATATTTTGTTTTCATCTACCACCTTGCCAACTTTTTACTTTTATCTAGTCAATGTTCCTTTCTATCTTTATCTTTTGTCCATTTCAGTCACCATGAATATCTTTTAGTTTTAGTTTTTAGAACTTTTAAACATTTTTATTTTATTAGTAGGTATTTTCAGCATAGAAGGATTACACTGTCACAGGGAGTTGGTACGTGTGCATCCCACACCTTCGTTCTGTTTTAATCTCATCCCCCTCCCTTTTCTCCCTCCCCCTCCATCTCTTCGTTCCTTCCCTTTTGCAGAAGATCTGTCTCCACCTTCTTGTTACGTACCTTCTACTTTTACCTGTGTTTGTACTTGGGTTTTTCACGTAAGAGATATCGCACAATATTTAAGCTCATTTGTCTGACTCATTTCACTTAACGTGGTCTTAAGGTCTCATTTTTGATTAATCAAACTTTTTAATTATTCTGTACACTCCAACCCTTCATCAACTCATGAATATATATTCTATTACTAAGTTTTAGTGGTTACCATAGAGATTACAGCATGCAATCTTGTGTTCTTAAAGTCTTCAATAAAATAGTGCATAATAGTACGTCTCTGAGTCCAGTTGAGTCTTACATTTGCTAATCGTTTATAGTTGTTTTCTTGCTTGCTGGTACAAAAAATATAATATATACAATAATGATCCAATCAAATCACATGGCTTGCTGTCACTGCAGCCAGCTCTGTAATTACTCTTGTCTTTTGAGCAGCAAGGGCCTTTGTTATCTCCCAAAGGCCCTTGTGTCAAAGGGTTGTTTCCCAGCCCACGGTGCCATGGAGAGCCTTTAAGGCAAGGGTCTAAGGGGAGGTCTTCAGGTCACTGAGGGTGTGTCCCTAAAGGGAACTGCAGAGGTTGTGTCCACCTAGGAAAATAGAGATCACTAGACTTTGTAAAGGAAGATTCAGTACCACTTAATAATATTGAATATGTACATTGAAAGAATGGAGGAATCAAAGTCGTCAGAATGAAATGGTTATACCTTTGTTACATTCATTGATTCTCACAGTTTTTCATGACATCTCTGAGTCCAGTTGAGTCTTACATTTGGTAATCATTTGGTAAAAGTTGTTTTCCTCCTTACTGGTACAAAAAAGCATAGTCGTAATCTTTTAATGGATGACATGTTAGCCTACTAAATGTAGTAACTTCAATATAAAAATCAGTGGAAGGAAATAGGAACCCAGGTTTAAGCAAGGTCAGGGCTGTGTAAATTATACATAGGTGATAACCAAGCAGTCTCATGCTGCAAAGCAACTGAAAAGGCAGGATGGATAAATCTGAGATGACCTGTGGCAAATTCAGTCTCAGCTGGAAAATGTAGAGCAGCCAAAACCCAAGGACCAATCCTTGAGAAATATCTATAATAAGAAACAGATATCACTAGTGATATCTATAGAAAAGTCTAGTGATATCTATAGAAAAGTCAGTAATGAATAAAATGATAAAGAAAATCTGTCCAAAAATTCAAAAAGCTAAAAAATAACTGCTTTATCCCGGGTGTGGTGATGCACACCTGTAATACCAGGAATGGGGAAGCTGAGGCAGAAGGATTGCTGCAACTTTAAGGCCAGTCTAAACTACAGAGTGAGACCATGTCTCCAGAAAGAAAAACAAACCTGGCTTTTTGTGGATGTTTTGACTCATTCTACAAGTTTTCCAGGGCTGCTGCAACAAAGCACAACTGAGGAGCTGAAAACAGTAAGGATATATTTTCTCACAGCCCAGGAGTCCAGGAGTCCAAAATCAAGGCATCAGCAGTGCCTTCTTTCTATGGAAGGTTATGGAAAAGAATACCCATTCCTTGCCTCTCCCAACGCTAGGAGTTGCTAGCCTTCCTTGACATTTCAGGACTGTAATCCCGCTGTGCTCTAGTTTCCACTGCATCTTCACATAAACCTCCTGTACATCTTTGTTTCCAAGTCTCTCTCCTCATGAAGACATCATTCATTAATAAAAAAATAAATAAATAAAAGGAACTGCAGGACTCTAGGATCTGTTTCCTGGCCATGAGCTAAGCAGTTTTGCTCCCCCACTGATTTCTGCCATGCTGTGCTGCCTCACCAGAGGCCCCAAAGCAAAGGGGCCAATTGATCATGAATGGGAACCACTAAAATTGTGAACCAAACGAGACCTTTTTTCTTGATAAATTGTTACCTCAGATATTCATTATGGTGACAGAAAGCTTATTACCACAAGTACATTTGAAGTTCAATCCATGATGAAATCACCTCCTGGCACATTTCTCAGAACATGACCTCATTACTAAGCAACTCATGACAGTCTTCTTTTAACTCCTTGCTCCCTGTTCTCCACTTTTGAGACTCCAGTTACATACTCTTGAGATCTGTCTGCAGTTTCACATGTCTCTTACATTCCTCTCTATATTTTGCAACCCTTATTCTCTTTCCTTTAATTTTGGTATTTTCTCCTGAACTAATTTCTATATCACTAACTCTCTCTTCAAGTGTATCTAATTAGTTGTTAAACAAGTTCTTAAATTTAGTTATATATTTTTTCTGTTCTATCATTTCCATTTGTTTACTTTCTCTTTTTCCTTTTTTATTTGACAAGCAGCAACTTCATGTTTGTCATTTTAATGTAGATATAATTGTTAGGTTATCTGTCATATTATAATATTTAAGTTTGTATTTGATGTCCTTTAAGATATATTTCTTAAAAACCACTCAACTGCAAATGTGAAGGGGAGAAAAGCCTGGTACTCAACTGAATTTCCAGATTCCAGCAACACTTCACTCTTTGATAGAGTTTAAGAAATGTCATGATGACATGAGCTTGAAATATCTGTACATGTTTTCTTCGATGCTCATTACGTGGCAGTGATGGCAATGTAAACAGCATGTCTATTACTGTGTCTTGGTTTCTGATGAACTTATTGTTGAGACCTGTGCTGACACTCATATTGCATCTGCCTACAGCTGATGTAGCTTGGTGTTAAACTCATAACCACAGGCTTGCTTTCTTTTATGGATCAAAACTCCTTTAGAATCCATGAACATAGATAATCCACAAATTAAGTGTTTTTCCAGCATTCTTGCACAGAACTTTTGAAATCCACCCTAGTATCAATATATCTGAAAACAGTAATAAACCTTAGCAATTCATCTTCTCCTTCATTCTCGGCCACCCCTCTTGCTGACCTCTGTAGTAAGTTCACAGTTCTTAGCAAGCAGTTCAAAGGCTTCACAAACAGACTTGGGCTCTCTGCAACTTACTACTGATGTGCAGGTCTTATCCACTGCACTTTGATCACAATTCCAAATAGTGCTAAAAAACTGGACAAATTTGCCGCGTACTTCCAAAGCTGAGTCCACAGATATTGATGGCATATCTTCTGAGTAAGGTTACTGGTTGCTCTAAGGCCTTCATCATGGATATGATTTTGTAGCTCCTGAATCAGTTGGCACAGCACAGAGTAAAACGTACATAATCTGCTGTGTCATTTTTTTTCTCTTGTCAAATGATATTCTGACATTCTGCAGCTAAGAACTGTAAGTGGCCCACTACAATTCGTCGGTGACATTCATGAATTATAAGTACACTTGACATCAAATTTCTTCAGCTTTTAATCTACCGAGAACTTTTTCCGCATACTGTGAGCAATTTGATTCTTGTATTAAATTTGAAGCTTCTTGTTTGTAATACTTCCCTTTTTCAGTCAGAAAGGGAGACTCAAAGACTCCTTGATAAAACTTTAAAGGAAAATTTTTCTTATACTGTTTAACATGAACAAAGGGATTAATGACCCCACGGCCTACTTTCTGGTTTGGGTCTTCTCCAGCACAGTCACTTTTAACTTCTTGGATGAGGGTGGGGTACAGCGGCTCAACCACCAACACTGCCAACATATCCAACGCCAGCGCTCCGATTTCCACGAGCGACTCATTCAGATCTGCACCACCACAGCCGTACCGCAGGTCGTCTTCAGTCAGCTTGTTCCGTCTAATACCCTGGTCACTGAGAGACCTGTCCAAGCAGTCTCTATAGTCTGCACCCTTGCTACATTCTTCCCGTTACCTGTGACACACAACAAGTCCTTGTCCTTCAGACTCCAGAACTCTCTTGGGCAAATGCCAAATGTGATTTTCCAAACCAGTCTTAGTTTCTATGTGAAGTCCTTCTCCAAGCAGTTCAGGATAGGCCACAGAGAAAGCAGGGGTATCTTCTGAGAAGTGGTCATTGCACGTTGTTCCCTCCATGTACTCCAACATGACAGCTGCTTTGACTGTAGTCAGGAGTTCGTTCCACATTTCATTGAAATCTACTAGTCTTGGTTTCAAAGACACTGAGCAAGCTTAGGGCTGAAATAGTTTTGGAGGCCAAGGTCCTCGCACCATCTTTCCTTCTGTCACAATCTTCAGATTTTCCGGGTGTCACAAGGCAAGAGACTGGTGGTGCCATGAACACCTCTGACTGGCTGGCCCCCACTTTTCTACTTCTTCTAAGCCCCCATGATCTAGTCTTGGAGCTGACCATATCATAACTCAAAGGGAGGAGCCTGGGGGCTCCTGCCCAGAATCCCAGAACTCTGGGAGGCTGAGGCAGGAGGATGGAAAATTCAAGCCTAACCTGGGCAGTTTAGTGACTAGATGTGACTGTTATTGGGTAGCCTGCTTCTAAAAGTGGCTCACCAACCAAACGTTACCGGGTTCAGGGTTACTCGCCTCCCCTTCTGGAGATAGACTCAGGTTCTTCTTGTCTTGAAAAAGAATTGAATGCAGTGAGCTAGAAGCAAAGGCAAGGTTTATTTTTTAAAAGTGAAAATGAAGGGGAGGACAGCAACTGACTCTGCGGAGCGAGCTTGGGCCAAGTAGCAGAAAGAGGGTGACAGCACAGACAAACGCGTGTGCTGCCTCGGGACGCAGCACGGGGCGTCGTGGAAAGCGGCAGTAGCCCCGCTTACTTTCTATAGGACTCGAGTTCTCATGAAATCCTCCACTTTGTGACTTGTTTTCTGAGCCAGTGGATTATAGCCCCTGTCTGATAGAGCATATGTTCAGGCCACTTGTGTATCCATTTTATTGACTTTTTTTGCTTCATCTTCTCTCTGTGTCTCTGCTTCTGCCTCTGTCTCTATCTCTCTCTCTGTCTCTCTGTCTCTCTCTCCAGGGCCTTTTGCCATGTAGTTTAGGCGGATCTTGAACACACTGTGTAGCCCAGGCTGGCCTCAAATTTATGGCGATCTTCCTGCCTTAGCCTTCTGAGTGCTGGGATTATAGGCGTGGGCCACCACATAGCTTAGCTTAGCTCTCTTGATATGCCTTTTAATGTTTGGCTGAATGTCAGATATTGTATATGAAAAATGGCAGATTCTCTTGATGATGCTATTCTTTTCCAGAGATGGCCTCTTTAGCTTCCTTAGGCAGGGCCAAGATCACCTTAAGTCAATAAGGGATTGATCTTACATGAAGCTGGATCTTCTTATTTACAAGGCGTAGTTTATTTCTGATTTGTCCTAATGCTCAGCCATCCTCCACCTTAGCCACTTCTCCTTGGTAGATCCTGACTTCCGGTTCTTATCTTCTTGGACTCAGTGAGACGCTCAATGGTTCTGAAGGTATTTCAGTCTCTTACCTCACACTTCCTACTTCATTTCTCCAATTAAAGTCCGTGTTGCTTAAAACTCACAAATGCCCACAGAAAAAGTTGGCCAGAACTTGGGGTTGAATTCTCTTCTTTTCTTTCCTGATATGCCCTCAAGTTCTAGCTTCCATGGAAGCCTGGAACTCCAATTTCTGCCTCTCCGCTCCCAGCAGACTGCTGAAAGCTCTGTTCAGCTTTTCTGACTTTCTGTCCATGCACTTTATGATGGACGAGTGGATGTCTCAAGGGGGAAGACTGGGAAGATATTGAGAGCATCTCATCCTTCCCTCTTTGTCCCTTGTTCTCTGCCTTTCTGATGCCTTCAAATGGGAATTCATCTTCGACGTTCAAACTGCTCTTTTCCTGTGGGGTCTGCTGTCTTCTTCCTCAGAGCACCCTGTTTCAGCGATGCCATTGCTTGCCCCATATGTGGTTGCCAGCTCCTCTCTGAGTAGTTCCAATTGCTCTTTCTCCCTATATGCACTTCCTGACTCTGAATATGCCTGATGAAGGTCACACCCCCCTTTCTTCTGTACTCTTTGCAACCTCCCTCCCCTCAGCTCTCTGCCCCCATGCCTCACCCATGACCCACATTGCTGAGTTCGTTAGCATCCGAATTTCTGAAGCCTCTACCCGGAGACTTTATTTTCTTATCTGTCTCCTCCCCCTTTACTCCTGTCTCAGAGGAAGGCGTATCTCTCCTCTTGTCAAAGCATCGCCATCCGTCACCTTTTCTAACTTCACTTCTCCCAAGTCTTGACCTACTAAACGTTGCTCCTCTTCCTGGACTCTCTTAATACTTGATTTCCTTATATTTTGTCAGTAAACATGTTCAAATTTCATCTCAAATCATAAAACAAACAATGCTTCAATCCTGTTGCTTTCTCTTGCTGCTGTCTTCTAAGCGGTGCCGAGCATCTTTCTTTTTAAAATCAGTATTTATTGTCTCACCTTCCCCGCTGTCCATTCACTCCTTGCAGTTTAGTTTCTACCCCCCTCAAAAGCCTCCTTGGACCTCAGTGCTACGGCCCCAGCTTCTTCCGCGACTCATCTTTGCCCTCTCTGCAGCACAGGCCCGCGTCCTGCTGGACATTCTCTTCCTCCTTGGATTCTGTGGCACTGTTTTAACTCGGATCTTCTCCTTCTGCAGCGGACTCTTCCTTCTCCCCTCCCCCATCTCCTTTCTTCCCCCCTCCCTCTGTGCAGACGTTCTTCAGGCCTCTGTTCTGAGCTGCCTTCTTTCCTCTCCTTGTGCTCCTTCCCCCTTTGGCTGGTCCCGTTCTCAGCTTGACATGATCTTAAGAAATATAACACCCCAAAGTTATTTGCAGCTCCTCTTTCACCCCTGACTCATAATTCCACCTACCCCTGGATGTCCTACCCATATCTCCACTGCGGCATGTCCACACTGATTGAATTTCTCCACCAGTCTCCTTTTTTCCCTGACTATTCTCTCTCTGTTAAAGATGCCAAGAAGCTCCATCACTTCAGCCTAAAAATTTATCGGCAGCATTGACTGCTTTTCTTGTTCCGCCCTTCAACAAATCAGATCTGATATTGTGTTAGTCTCTGGAGTATTTTTTTACACGTACACATCACTGCCCTCTTAAATTATGCCTTTTGCAACAACAGCATGTTCTGATTCCTGTTTCGACATCTTCTAATCAACTTGGCTTGCTGCCATTAGGCTAGCATTGCTTAATGTGTGTTGAATGAATAACTGAAAAATAGTTTTAATTATACTACCTGATAGTTACCTCCCTGTTATTGATTAAATAAAATTCAGACTGGTTAGCTTAGTTTCAAGCCTTGGAACCTTTTTTTTTTTTTCCCGGTACCGGGAATCGAACTCAGGACCTTGTGCTTGCCAGGCAAGCGCTTATGCCACTGAGCTATACCCCCAGCCCTAGCCTTGGAACCTGTGTCTAGAATCTACCCCGATTCTTTCCGGCTTTAAGTCTTTCACACACCATCCTCTTTCAGGCTCTGTGGTGCGACGCAATAGTGCCCTCAGGAAGTGAGTGCTGTTTGTTGATTAAAAATAATTCTATGATAATTAAAACTTAACCAAAATAAAAAAGCTCTTTTGTACAACCTCTCAAAGCCTTTACTCTTCTAACATACACTGTGAGCCTTGCATTGAGAGGGAAAGTACGTGGTATTTCTCCATGCTGTTTGACCATGAATCCTGTTTAAGGGACCATCAGTTATCTCACAAGATGCCTGTGTTCCAAGAAACACATTTCCAGACAGGCGGGCACAGATGCCTCTTTATTCCCCAAACACACTCCCTTTTTCACATTGTCTGGCAGATGGAAGCCAAACTCCTCATCCCAGGGTGCCCTCCGGGGGAAATTTAGCAATGTCTGGGGCCATTTTGCCGGCCACAGCCAGGAGCGCTATCAAACTGGCAGAAGTCAGCAGTGCAGCTGGTCCTTTTAGAATGCACAGGACAGTGCCCCCGGCCAAGAATCACCCAGCCAAAAAGTCAGTAGTGTCAAGGCTGAGAAGCGCTGGATGAGACAGTCCTCTCCTGCCTACTGCCATCTAAATCTGTGTTAATTTTATGTATATTTTAAGTCCATATCCAGTATGTTCTCTTTAGCGAATGCTTGACTTTGCTACCCAGCTTTTTGCCTTCCTAATCCTCTCTGGCTCTGTGTGTGCTGTTTTGTAGGGCATTTACCAAATTCTTCCCATTTCACACATATGTGTGTACGTGTGTAACATACAGGGCTCGGCTGGACAGTTGCTGAATGTGAAGGGACAGCATGGCGGTCACTGTTTTGTCTCTCCACAGCATGAACAATAACATCCTTGTGAAGACCCACATGAAGCCATACTTTATTCTTCTTGGCCAGTCACCTCCCAAATTTAGTTGTCCACCTGGTCTTGTCAGGTTTTCCTCCCAGTTTCCCTCACGTTTCTTTCGCTGTCCTGTCTATGGCCACTGCCCCAGTTCAGACAGACACTCATCTTCTGCTACAGAGACAAGAGGGGAAACACTGTCCTTCAGAGTCCTCTGCCCAACACCCTATGGGCCTGGGTTTGACCCTGGCTTTGCCTAGTTCTAGCTGCCTGGCCCTGGACAAATGACTTCCCTTCCTGAGAACTGTAGTTCTTTCTGCCACTGTGGAGGTGATTCTATCTGCCTCACAGGGTTTTGTTTTGTCTTTATTTTTAAGAATTAGAACTACGAAGTACCTGAATCACAGTGAGTATCCAGTAATGGGCCATAAAACTAGGAGTACAGCTCAGAGGTAGAGCCTGAGTTTAGCGTACAAGGAGGCCCCAGGTTCAATCCCCTGAGCAGAGGAGCGGGGCCTGATTGATAATAGCTGATAATGTCAGAAGGGTTGCTTTACCCCAACCTCTGCTCCATAGCCTCTTTTTTCCTCTGATCTTCCATCACTCACCAAGCTCAGAGCTCTGGACTACTCACTACCAACTTACGCAAAGAAGCTCATGTCTGATTCTTATCTAAACCCTCCACTCTGGACAAACTGGTCCACTGACTATAATTCACACCTGAGCACCTCCACCTCCAACTTCTGGCTCATGACATTTTGCATCTTTGGAAAACTCTCTTTTCCTATCTGAAAATCCCATCTGTGTTAGTGAGCTACCCATTCTATGACAAAATTCCCAAAAGAATCACTTACAAAAGAGAAAACATTTACCTTGGCTCGTGGTTTCAGTGGTTTTAGTCCACAGTCACTGCGCATGTGGTAGCACAGTATCACATGGTAGGAACACATGGCAGAGGAGGCCTGTTCATCTCATGGTGACTGGGAAGCAAAATGGCAGACAGGAAGAGGTGGGGTCCCCATATCCCTTCAAGGGTGCACCACCAATGATCCACCTTCCTTCCACCAGCACCCACTACCTCAAGGTTCCACCACTTCCCAAAATAATGCCACAGGCTGGGGACTAACTCTTCAACACATAGGTCTTTGGGGAGCATTTCCAATCCAAACTATAGCCTTACCCATAATTCAGTCTCAGCCTTACTTCTTCCTCCAATGAAATCTTGTCTATCTACTCAACCCACAAGGATCCTTTCTTTTCTGACCATTTAGTCCTTGTAGTTCCACCAATGGGCAATCAGTTTCCACTACCTGATGTTTCTCACCTAGGGAACCAAGATGTGATTATCAAAACATTGTGTCTGTTTTCTTGCCTCCTCATTTTAGATAGTAAGCTGCTGGAGAACAATGAGTGTGTCTTATTCTTCTTTGCCAAAGGTACTTTGCACACGCTAGTGCTTCAGAAATATTTAGTTCAAAATATTTGATCTCCTCTTAAACTGGAGGGTGTTTTTTCAATGCCTTTTCTCTACACTGCCTCACTTCTGAAGACTCCATGCCCACTTTTGGAAGGAACCTCAGGTCAAGGCAGGAATGGGGGTGACATCAAGGCCTTGGATTTCACCTGAGTTAACAGGAGGGGTGGGAGGGACACATTGGGTTCTGGGAGAATTCTTATAAAGAATGAATAATAGCAATCTGACACAACATTTTAATTAACAATTTTAGTGGCTTATCCAATGTAATCCTCCTGATTTGGAAGGATTAAATTCCACTTGACAGAACTACCAATTCATGTGGAAAGAAGTCTCATGTGCTACTTTTAGAATTACAGCAGGGCCTGGTGGGGCAGGAAGGGTCACCAGCAGAGTGCACAGCTGGTGGGAACCATTGACGCCAGGCCAGTGAAGGCAGCCCGGCACCTGAGCCAGCCTCCTAAACCCAAGAGCAACCCGCAGAGAAGATCTGAGAATATAAGAGAAAGAAGAGTAGATTACAGAGCACACCACCCTCACACTTTACCAGACCTACACTTTCCACACCACGTTTTTTTTTTTTTTTTTTTACTTTGTATTTTACTTTTTGAGACAGGATCTCACTACGCAGCAGCCTAGGCTGGCCTTGAATTTGCAATACTCCTGCCTGGGTCTCCAAAGTGCTGGGTTTACAGGCATTCACTTTGATGCATGGGTCTTTTCTGCCCCATTTTCTTATTGTTTAATTGTTTTCCTCTTTACATCTCTGTCTCTCTCTCTTTTCTCACTCTCTTCTCTCTCCTGTCTCCTTTCTGAGCTATGCGAGGTTAAATTTATATAGACAGTCCCCAAGTTATCATAGTTAAACTTGCCATTGTTTGACTTTTGATGGTGCAAGAGCAGTATACACATTCAATAGAAACTGGAAGTTTGATCTTTCCCAAGCTAGTGATATGCCTTATGATCCCCTCTCACAGTGTTGGGCACCAGTAAGTTAGGTGTAGTGATTGAATTTTGACTTAATTTTCAATTTATGATGGGTTTGTAAGAATGTTACCCCATCATAACCCGAGGAGGATCTAAATATCAAAGCCCTTCCAACTAAATACTTTAATGTATATTTCCTAAAATTAATGCTATTCCCCTCCATACCACACCAGGACTCTCAGTCTCACTAAAATTAAATAGCAAAAACATTCTTTCAACTAATCTACCATCTGTTCTTTATTCTTCTTTATAGAACTTTCCCTCCCCCATGTAGGATGCACGGTGGGGTAAGGTAGAGCATTTAGGGTTCCCTCATTCTGAGATGTTTCCACAATTCTCTATTTTTACAACATCATTATTGAGAAAGAATAAAATTTCCTCCTGATACACATCTGTAATCCCAGCTACTCAGGATATTGAGGCTGCAGGATTCTAAGTTTGAGGCCAGTCTTGGTGACTTAGCAAGTCCCTGTCTCAAAATTTAATAACTAACTAACTCTTTGAATAGATAAATACATAGGGCTGGGACAGTGGTGGAGTGAGTTGTCTAACATGGACACGGTCCTGGGTTCAATTCTTAGTACCAAAATGAAATAAAATAAAATAAAGAATACAATTCTTTTTTAAAAAAATAAAACATTCATAAAGATTCCATATGCACACTCAAGAAACTGATATGACTAAGAAATAAAGTGAGTAAAGTTGCTAGAGACAAAATCAGCACATAAAAATCAGTTGGATTTCTACACAGTAACAATGAACACTGCAAAAAGAAAGTTAAGAAATACAATCACATTTGTAACAGAATCAAAAATAATAATATACTTAGGAATAAACAACCAAGAAGATAAAATTCTTGTAGACTAAAAACTACAAAATGCTAATGAAAGAAGTTAAACAAGACACAAATCAATGGAAAGACATCTCCGTTCATGGTTTAGAAGAAATATTAAGATGTCCATACCGTCTAAAATGGTTTAGAGGGTCAATGTAATTGCGCCAAAGCATTACTATGATGACTTCAACATGAGAAAAACTTCTTTTGGTGCTGGGGGTTGAATCTGCAGTCTCCACACTGGCTTACATCCCCAGCCCTTTTTTATTTTTTATTTTGAGACAATGTATCTCTAAGTCACTAAGTTACTAAGTTATCCTGGCTGGGCTCAAACATGTGATCCTCTTGCCCCAGCCTCCCCGAAGGCTGGGATTCCAGGTGCAAGCCTCCACACCTACATAAACATTTCATTTTCAACAATGATCTCCACACATTTATTTTTGGTGCTCAATATTATGCTCTCAGTAAAAGCCCTTTCTTCTCTAGTTAGGTTTGCCTGTCACTTTCTCAGTTCACGTGTCTATTTACTATTGGTACAGGCCAATAATTTCCTATTTTTACTGGCCTCCGATACACCCCTAAGGGGCCCACATTTTCCCAGAATTGGCCAGAGTGAGCCTCTTCTGCTCCTGGTCCTTGTATCCCATCATTTTCTCAGCACTTGCTTACTTGCTGACAAAACAAAATGTAAAACGTGTTTTGTTTATTTTATTTTATTTTATTTTGTGGTACCAGGGATCGAACTCAGGACCTTGCACTTGCCAGGCAAGCGCTTATTCAACTGAGCTATATCCCCAGCCCCTATAAAACGTGTTTTGAAAGGTAAAATTAAGAGAGAGGAATGAGAAAAGAAAATAGAAATGGAGCGGGAGGAGAGGAGGGGGAGGGAAACACAGAGCGGCCCAGAGGCGGAGCCACCGTGTCCTCTGTGACGGGTGGCAGGTGCCGAGCGCCTGCCCTAAACGTGCCGCAGAGCGGTGCCTAGGGAAGACCGCAGTAGGGGTTGTCGCTGGCCCCCTGTGGCTAGGGCCTCATATATTGGTCGCCTCTGTTTGAAAATGATGGAAGCACAGCCCAAAATGGGAGCAGTCACTGGAAAAAAGGAATCAAAGCTGCATTTAGATACTTGAAAGGGTGCCATAAATCACTCAGTATTTCCCTCTCTCTCCTTCTGTTCTCTCCCTGCCTCCCTCCCTCCACGTGTGCGTGTGCGTGTGCGTGTGCGTGTGTGCGTGTGCGTGTGTGTGTGTGTCCACTCCTCAGTTCTGCTTCCCTTTATTTTTTGTCCTTTTCTTCTTGGTCAGTCTCTTCTTGCAGGTTGGCAGAGGTACCCACTGGCCATTCTAGGTTAAACCTAGTTTAGCAACTCTGGCAGAAATAAAGCCACTCTTTCCCAAAGACTGTGACAAAAATCCCAAGAGTATCTGTCCCTGACGGGCCCAGGGCCTCAACAGTGGCTGTGCTGGTGGGGCAGCACTCTGGTTGGCCAGGGCTGGGACGGGACTCCTCTCTAGAGCCAGAAGTGTGAGTGAGGTCCCCCAAACCCTTGGTCTGGGACCGGAGGGAGGACTGGCTCCCCAAGGCTCCCCGAAGACCACTTGGACGTGTGCTCTTACTGAAGGGGAGAAAGAGGTCAGGAAAGCTAACATAAAACTTTATTCTGTGTGGACACGGGGCACTTGACGGGGAGAGTTTAAGTCTGAGATGCTCACATAAACCAAGGCCCACCATTTTGTCACAGCCTCCTTTCTCCCCCACACACGGCCTCCTTCCTTACAAGAAGGGACTGAGGCCTTACCCCAGGGACTGAGGTCTCTGCGCATGCGACCTTGCTCCTAGCCTGGTGCCCCTCAGAGGGAGGAGTGGAGGGCCCGCCTTGGGACCTGTCACAGAGCCTCTCTCCATCTGACTGGTTCTTGTTTCCTCATCTCTCCTGGCCCGGCAGGCCCGACAGGGATGTGTCAGTCATGAGGGTGTATTACGTCACATTAGATGGCAATCGAACTCACTGCTAACATAAGCTGACAAGAGGGCTCTGGCAATCTGTTTATCTGGATTCTACCCTTGCCGAGTAAAGGCCATTATCAGAATTATTCACACAGAATTATAGCAGCTGGAAGTCTGCAGATTATTCATTACATCACCCTCATCTTAGTCACTCAGCACGAGGGAGCCTCAGAGGAGCCTGCCCTCACCCCTTCCCTTCCCCTCCTCAGAGGTCCTCTCTGGCTCACCCACCAAGGCGAAAAGTCACATCAGGTCAGGCTCAGGTGTGGCCTTTTCTGCACACAGGATCTCTTCTCTGAGGTCCTTGCTCTGGGGTGAGCAGAACTGCACAACAGGAAGACCCTGGAGGAGAAGGAAGCCTTGGGATGCTGCCCAGTTAGGTTCTTTCCTGCAATAGCCCTGCCAGTCTCTGTGTCCAATGTCAAAACAAGCTATTTAATTGACCTGTGAAGTCTCCGGTCTGACCTGCACAGATCCTGCCTGCTTCATACACGTCTCGCAGAGGAAAAGATGCAAGTAGTCAAGAGCCCTTAGACCCTCGGAGATGTTCCCCAGCTTGTTCCCAGGAGCCAGCCTCGGTCTCCACCCTGGACACACCCCTCCCACTCCTCCTGCAACAAGCCCACACCTGCAATCCAAACACACTCAGCCTGCACCCGCACACGTACATTCCCAAGCAAAACCCAGCAAAATTGACGGCAGGCGCTGTGGGAAAGAGGCGGGAAGACAGAATGTGGTTAACAGGCTGGGTTCAAAGGCGTGGGCTCCTTCATTACGGCCATCCAGTAATAACACACAAGAGCAACATGGCCTGAACTTGAAGGCAGACTGGGCCAGAGGAAGATCAAGGCTTGTGGGGAAGACAGGAGTGCTCTTTGACCTATTAACTGGTTTACATTCAAAATGTGATTCAAATCCAGCAGTACCCTGTTTTCCACAACATTGCAAGACCAAGCAGCAATTCCTACCCTATCTCTAGGCTCAGCTGCTCTGGAAAGTAGTGTCTTTGGAATGTGGTGATCTGTGATTTGTAATGCAAAACAAGAGTCCTCAGCCCATCAACAGTTTAAGGTTCTGAGTGGCCCAGAGTCCCCTTTGTCATGAGAGGACCACAGGCCAGGCCAGAAAGCCAGAGTTGTCGGACTGGAAGGGATCCCAGGGTGTGTCTCACTGCCCTACTGACCTACACAAAGACACAGACCCTGTGTATTCAGCTGCCAGAGCTGATGTAACAAATAACCCCAAGCTGAGCAGCTTCCACTGCAGGAGCGATTGCCTGCCAGTTCTGAAGGCTGTATCAGTACCAAGGCACTCCCTGACAGACACTATTCCTTCCTCAAAGACAGAGGCCACAGCCACAGACTGCTGAGAATTGGGCTGAGGGGATCAGAAGAAGAAAAACCTTGTACCTAGTTCTACAGGACTAGTTCCTTCTGAAGGACAGCTCTAACAGGCCTCTCTCCCATGGCTCCTTCACGGCCCCCTGGTCTTCTGCGTCTGTGTCCAGACTCCCTCCTTTTATATCCAGCTGCATGTTTAGGACACACCTAATGACCTCATTCCAACTTGATTACCTCTGTGACGATTCTCCATCCAAACAAAACTGCCTTCTGAGGTACTGAGCTAGTAGGAAGCTGCACACATTTATTGGTTGACACCATCGACCCCTCATGCTCTGATACTCCTGGCTTCTCCTTGTATCTCTGCTCTCAAGGTAGTGCCTTCGTACTAATACTTCGTAATGTTTCTGCCAAATCTTTTCAGAGGCTGAGAACATCTCACAGACTCTCACAACTATGGCTGATGGGAATGTTCTTGAACTAGGAGAAATCAGGAGAACAGAAACCTGGGCTTTCTTTTCCCCAAGATCTCTGAAGCTAGGAGGGGTCCTGAGCCACCTCCAGGTCAAGCTGTGCCTCAGGCTGGAGGAATTTTCTTCTTCTGATCGCTTCAGCCCAACTCTAAGCAGTCTGTGGCTGTGGCCTCTGTATTTGAGGAGGGAATAGTGTTGGTCAACTTTGTGTCACTGTGACAAAATGCCTGAGATCACCACTTTCTAAGTAGGAAAATCTTATTTTTGGCTCACAGTTTCAGGGCCTGTGATGGCACAGTGCCCCACAGCAGGAGCACATGGCAGAGGAAGCCTGTTCACCTCATGGCGGCCAGGAGGCAGTGAGAGCGAAGGGAGGAGAGCTGGAGTCCCAGAATCCCCTGCAAGGACACACCGGATGCCCCAGCTTCCTCCCGCCAGGCCTGACCTTCTAAAGCCTCCATCACCTCCCTGTATGCCATGTGCTGGGGACTAAGCCTCCCACAGTGGGCCCCTGGGGACATTCCAGAGCCCAGCTCCAACAGGAGTCTAGAGCAGCAAGTAGCCACGAGGATGCCGCTCACTGGTCTTAAGGGGTTCTTCTAGTTGGATCCTGACTTTTATTAACCCTCTCACCTTGTTAAATTGAGTTGCTTTGGCCTCTTGAAATACTGAAATGACTGGTGGTCCCAGCCTTTGGCCTTTTCCAGTGGTTACACGGGTGACCCTGATGGCTCTACCTACAGTGTCTGAGCCTGAGTAATAAAGTCACCCTCCTTTCTTCCTCTTCTAGTCCCCAACAAGAAGAAGCAATCCCGCCTGGGCTCAGAAACCCTTCGGCTGCTCTGCGGCACCCCAGCCTCGCCCCTCCCCCGACCCGTTATTCCAGATCCAGGAGGTGAGGGCTCCTGAGCTGTTCCTGTTTCATCTTCTTCCTGTTAATTAACATGCAGCACTCGCTTCTGAGAAGCGCCTCTCTGTTTACTTCAGAACAGGCAAGTCCGAACACAGGCCCGCCAGCCACAGTGGGAGAAAGGAGCAGCACAGGGTCCTGGCTCCTGGGCGCAGGGGCTCCAACTCAGGGAGAAAGGTGGGTGCCCCGAAGCTCAGGGTTTTGGTGACTCTTCTTGTGGGGCCAGCCTCTCGATGTGCAAAGCAGGGGCTCTCCACAGGTGGAGACATGGCGTGAGCCACTCCTGCCTGCTTGTCCCAACTTGTCGTGCCCCCCCCCAAGTGACACTGTTGGAAATTCTATCCTTTGGGTCATACAGGTTTTACAGAGCCCCTGTCAAAGTGACAGTGTTTTATCTTAGCAAGCAAGACTTCCTGAAATGGAGAGACAGATGTCACGCCTCGGTCAGCCAGGGCCGCTCCACAGCCAGGGAGAGAAGCGGGCCGAAGGGAGGACCCTGAGCTGGGCTGGGGGTGAAGGATCCCACTTCTTGGGAAGTTTGCTCAGGGATAGCCCTGCTCTGTGACTACTGATCCAAAAAGTGTCACGTCGAGGTCATTTTAGTCATTGCCATCTGCTAGAGAGGACAAAAGCCTGTTTGTGGTCAGGCCAAAGCCAGAGGTGGACGCGAGGAAGGGCAAGTCTTATAAAAGTGGCCCTGGGTCAGTGAGGTGACTGGCTCTTTATACCCTTTCTATTTTACTGCCGCACATTCATGAAGGACAAAAACAGGATGTCTCAGATATGTTTGCCTTTCAAGAACCCGCACAAACCCGGGGGTAAAACACGATAGCCCAAGGGACTCTTTTTCTCATGATGCTGTGAAAAGCCTCAGAGCAGCGCTCTCTCTCTCTCTCTGGACTTTGTGGTCACGATGCTGGCTTTAAACTTGGGGCTGGAGCTGTGGAGCACACGCTCAGCATGCACGGAGCACCGGCTTCAGCCCCCAGCACTGAAAAACAAAGTAACTGTGGGACCGAGAACATAACATGGGAACAACAATCAAAAGGAGGCCTTGCCGTGCTGTGACAGCTGGGACATTCTCAGGCTCTCCCTACCCAGGCTCCTCTGTGTTCAGGCTTTGCAGCCAAGACAAGACTTATAGGAAACGGCCACCAGATGGGGCCTCGGTTCTCCTCAAGCTAATACACTGGCTGGCTTTGTTCTCTGGCTGATGAGCACTGACATTTCATGGGAAGAGCAGCCCGTCCCAGGAAGGATGGTGGGATTCACAGAGCCATGAGTTCTATTTTATTTGCTCAGCCTGACCAGACTCCAAGCTCATAAATGTGGCGAGCCACAGGCATCGGCCTAGCGCTCACAGAAGTAGAGATTTCTTCGCACAGTGGCTGTACCATCAAGGCCCCATCACCTCTCAGCACGTGTGCAAACCTGCAGGACGCTGACCCTGGATTCAGAGCTGACTTTTAGCTCTCAGAGTGTTTGGGTAACCTGGGTGGGGGGAAGTTTGGGTAACTTTTGCTGTTGTAAAACCATCTTTAAAACCATGGTAGCCTTCTAAATAAATCATTTAATTTTCATTGTTTACAAAAAAAAAAAAACTTTCAGAGACCGCATCATTTTCTACACTTCAAACATTTTTATGACTTTTCTCCAAGACAAGTCAGCCTGGGGATAGGTCTAATTTCTCTCTCCGCCAGGGGATGTTTATTTCCAGGCTCCAGAGAGGAGGCGTGAGGCCTCTATTTCCAGTCTCCAGGGTTGGTCTTAGAGCACCGGGAAATGGTAGGCTGTGGGGAGGGCGAAGAATGAATGTCCCTTCCTGCACCAGCAGGGAGGAGTGGACTCGCTGTGCCTCTTCCTGGCTCCAAGTCTTCAGGGCACGAGGGTGGACAGGTCATCCAGGCCTCCTACCTTATGCTCCCGGAAGATACTGTCCAGTTTTCAAAGGGAAACCTTGCGAAGAGCTGCACGGTGGGGAGCCAGCCCCTACCTGTGCTTCTTGCAGAGCCAAGTTCAGCTTATTTTGTTTTCGCAGGTACAAATGGGGGCTGTCCCTCAGGGCCCACGGTGGGCGTGGGTGTGCTCTGGTTTTTCTTAAAGAGCACCCACCCTGGTGTGGCGAGCGTCCATTTAGCGTCTGCAAGGAAGCAGCTGCAGGGTCTAATGAGGGGTATCCTAGAGATGCCTGTCAAGGACAGAAGCTTGATGAAAAGAGCGCGCCCAGAGGAGTCAGAACGACCGATTACACTCTGGACTCTGCCACTTGGAAGCTGTAGGGCTTTGCACCAGTTATACTGGGAACGCGTTCCCACTTCATTCCCACGCCACCGTCACACAGGGGTGACAGGGAGAGGTCTTCGCCCTGCAGCCGGGGCCGCCTGATTGCGCAGCTGGCCGCGCGCCATCTGCTGGTGAACGGAGGCAAAGCAGCCTCCTCAGGCCAACGCGCCGCTTGGAGCAGGCAGGAGGAATTTGGAAATGATTTAACCTCACCCCTTGATTTTGAGGGGAGGAGGTTTGAGCCTGAAGAAGACGACAGGCCTGTGTGAGTTCTCACAGTGAGACAGTCTGGCGTCTTTGTGTCTGAACCCTGCCTTGGCAATCAGGAGCTCACATCACCTTGGGTGTATTTTGCAACTTCCCAGTAATCAGTTTTCTTATCTATGAAGTGAGGGACCTAATGCTCCGTACCCCAAGGATTGTTTATAAAGGAAGATTAAGTTAGGCAAAGAGGGTGCAGTGCTTGGGACTGTGTCTGACCCCTGTTTAGAGAGTCACCTCTAGGGCAGTCTTCATCCTAGCACTATTGATCTGTATTGATAATTTTCCTACAATGGAGGACATTCTCCTTCAGATCCAAAAGCAGGGGAGAGCAGAGTCTCAATCATCAGAGAAGGCACTGACAGCCATCTGGCTCTCGGGTGGAACGTCTGGCCTTGGCTATTGAGTAAAGAGAGCGGAGACGGCCTTTGGGAGCCACCATGGTTCAAGTCTGCTGTGCCCCAAGCAAAGGTTTGGGAACTATAAATGTTAGGGAAGGGCAGGGAGAGGAGCCTGAGCACAAAGCTGTGGGCAGAGAAAGTTCCATTTGCACCATCTCATTGCAGGGGTCCCTGGGAGCCACAGCCATTGACACTTCCTGGCTTCCTCTGCTTGAGTATCCGTAGCAATGGCGTTTAGAAAGACCACTTCATTAAACCTACATCTATCCGTCTTTCTCTCCCTTCCTCTCTCTCCCCCTCCTCTCTCCCCCTTTGTCACTCTTACTTTTTGAGACAGGCTGGCTTTCATCTTGCTGTGTAGCCCAGGTTGGCCTTCAGCTCCTGGTGATCCTCTTGCCTTAGCCTCTGAGGGCCAGGATTACAGCCGTGCGCCACCACGCCCAACCAAGACCACAGTCCTTTCAGCAAGTGTGGACACCTTCCTCCTGCTTATAACCGGTCTGGCCATCCTGTTACTATCAGGGCCAGTGGCACTCCCCAGAACCCAGAGAGACGAGGAGGGGAAATTGAATGAGTGCCCCATTTTCTCCTCCTCAGACCTTCTAGTGGTGACTTCCAGGAGTCTGACCCCAATACGTGCAGCAGATAACGAGCCTGAGTCATGTGCCTGTGGATGTCAGCCTCACGGGACACAGAACAGGGCAAAGAATGGTCTCAGGGAAAAAACCGGGGGGAGACATACACAGCCATGGCCTGCACATATGTAGAGGAACTATAAAAATACTTGCATTGTTTATATACTCAGCTGGACCTCCCTCAACTTGAGGCGATTTCCTATGAGCCCATTTGTGAGACTATATTTCCAATTGAACCATTAAAAATGTTCTTTTCCTCTTTACTCTTCTTCCCATTCTTATGATGGCTCTCACCCAATATCCAATATGACTGGGGTTATTAGAAATTTACATGGAAATAGGTAGGGAAATAGATAAGCGTGCTTTTCCAGAACATTCCTCACCTTATCCCATTCCAAGCACCAGTTTGTTTTTCAGTGAAGCCACCCCTCCAAAGCCTCACGCTGTCATAGGTGGGGCTCTTGGGAGGTGACTGGATCATACGTGCGTGATGCTGGATTAGGGTGTGCAATAGTGGGATACATGGTAGCTATATTGGTTTTGTGTAGATCTTGGTGTAGATAATGGAAACCACACCCTGGGTATAGGTAGTGTATGGGTGGCACCACCCAAAAGGCTTGTATCCTAGATGGGATAAAAGGGAAAAGAAGGCTTGCTGCTCGATGATTTCTCCTTCCCTGCCATGGACTGTCTCTTCTTTGCCTTGTCCCTCTGCCAGGCCACCCTGCCTTAGAGCCAGCCAGCTGTGGGCCGAACCCTCTGCAAACTGAGCTAAAACAAAACCTTCCTCTTCTAACTTGTGGGTGTTGGGTGTTTTATCTCAGCAACCAGAAAAATAGTAATAGGGGGCAGATTCTGGGAATCAGGGCAATGAGAGTGCAGGACGTCTAGGGAGATCTGGAGAAAGGCAGATCCCGGAGCAGGGGAGATGTTCAAGCTAAGGAAGTGCTTCCGCTTTACTCCGAAAGGAGCAAGTCCACCTCAGAGAACTTCCACAAGCAAGTAATTGGCCATAGCTATTTTGTAGACCAGTCATGGAGGCCAGAATATGGTGGCTAAGACCCAGGAGCAGACAATGCCTTACAGTAAGCTGGGTAAAGACCTGACCCTCGCTGGTGGCAACAAAAGGTGAGGAATAGGCTGTCAGAGTCTATAAAGAGACGCTGTGATGGTTTAAATCTGCACTGTCCCCATAAGCCTCATGGGTTCCATGGTGGAACTTCTAAAAGGTGACTGGGTCATGGACTAACCCGTGGGTGAGTTTACACTTAAATGTGTGGCGAGGAGGTGGGGCCTGGCCAGAAAAAGTGAGTCACTAGGGGTGTAACTTGGGAGGGTGCATCTCCCTCCCTGGCCCCTCCCTTTGCTGTCTGCTTCCTGGGTGTCTTGAAGTGAGCAGCTTTTGTCCACCATGCTCTTCCGCCATGGAACAGCCTAAATTCCCTGAACAATGAGCCCAGGTTCATTTAGATCCTGGGTGTCCGTTATTTTGACCCTGTGATGGGAAAGCAACTACTACAGGTGTTGAGGAAAGGCAGTGTTTGGGAGCACCAACCTCAGTGTCTGCCGGAAGTGATTTATTTTACTTCTGTTTGTGTCATGTTTAATTCATAGGCAGAGGAAAAATATCTTTTCTTATGAGCATCTGTTGTTTTCAGAACACAGAGCCTGTACCGTCTACTCCATACATGAATTTCTGGTTGATATCAGAGCACTGACACCAGCCTTTGAGGACTTATTCTTTAATGCTAACTGCCATGAGAACACACTGGAATGAAAAGTATGTTTATAACAGGCAGCCCACGTACCCCATGGGAGTCAGCCCAGGCTCAGGTTCAGAGTACTTTGGAAGCCTCACCCTGTGCCCTGTGTGTACCCTGTGGCACCAACACGGATCGCCGCCTTGTGCTGCCTTGCAATATTTTGGGGAGACCTTGGTAGATGGAGGGTCTTTCATTAGACCATTTCTTTTAAAATTCTTTCCATGAGCACATTCCACAAACCACATCAGCAAGCCCACTTGGTTTATTATTGCCTGGCTCTTTCCCTGGGGCTGGTGGTCTCCGCGAATAGGAAACTGTTTTGCCACTGAGGTTGTGGCTACTCACCTTTTCCTTTCTTCCCTAACTGACCCGTGCTGTAGACTTTCAGGACCAACATGTGCAGCTTAAACAGCATCCCCTTTCTGAGGGGAGTGGGGGGTCCCTGAGCCTTCCCCTGCGTATCAAGCCTGACCCCCTCCTGCACCCCATTAGTACACCCGGAATGTGGAGCAGGGATCCCACAACTGGGCTTGCAATTCATTCTTCAGAAAGCACTAAACTCGAGGTCATCTCAGACCGCCTGAGGTCACCTCCCTCCGGGTGATAGAGTCCCAGTTCTTATCTGAACACTGAGGGCTGAGCAAAGTGACTCCCCGTGCGGTGCACTCCATCTGCTCTGCTTCTTATCTGGGTCAGAGGAGATGAGATCAGCACTGGTGACCAGGCCCGGAGGCCAGAGGTTTTCAGGGGGAGAGATTTCCAGGGCTCAGGGTTCCACATAAACCCCAAGGAGAGGTGCTGGGGGCGCAGCCCTGTGGATTTCACCCTTAGCACCAATGAGTAAATAGATAACAAACTCCAGCATGGCCTTAAACCATGCACATGACAGCAGGGCTGTTCCCTGGGGCTTGGCCGCTATGCTGACGCTTGGGTTGGAAACTGCGGGCTTTAGAGCAGCAGATGGCCACATGTGCAATTCAAAAAGAAGTAGTTGAGACCAAAGGTAGCTTGTCAGGGGACAGGAATGGGCCCGTGGTGGGCGGGAGGGACCCTGTGACCTCTGTTGGCCTCTTGCTTACAGCTGTTTGGAGGCCTGTTGGCCCCAGACTGCTGCCTCTGCCAGTGTCCTGGCCTTGGGGTCCTAGCACTGTCCCCTTTTTGCCACCAACACCCACCACCCCCTCTCTTTTCTATCCCCCTAGTATCACTTGTTGAGCTGGGGAGTCTTGAAGTTCAGCTCTTTAAAACTTTCTCTGCACACATGTTTTTGGGGACAGTAGGACAAAGTCTTATTATCCTGCCCAGTCTGGCCTTGAAACCCCTGGACTCAAATGATCCTCCTGCCTCAGCCTCTCAAGTAGCTGGGACTACAGGTGCATGCCACCACAACCTCCTTAAATTTTTATCTTGCAACTCCCGCAGATGTGCATGTAAGCCCCTGACATTAGGGCTTCTTATTGGCAAATCATTGGGAAAAGCAGATAAGGATCAAATATAGAAAGTGTGATCAAAATATGCAGTGAATGTTTAAAGTTTCAACATTTATTATAGGAAAAGACATCTTGCCATCAATCTCCCTCAGAATAGTCCCCCTCTCTTCGAACACATTTGTCTCATGGTTCTTGCCATTTTCCGAAGCAGTTCTGGAAGTCTCCTTCCATGAATGGCTTTATGCAGCACAAGGAAGCTCACAGTGAGCATGCTGCCCAGTGCCACCCAACAGAAAGGCGGGCTCACAAAACACCCCAGCGCATCCTCAGCCACTTCACTCACCAGCTGTAACACCATTGCTATGGTTTCTGTCTGCATGTACCCCAAATCCTCACGCAGTCATGGGGTGGGCTTCTAGGATTTGTGATTGATCCATGATCCAGTGCTGGGATTATGGGTGTGAGTGCTATACCTGCCCTTGGGGGGGTCGGGGCAGAGGAGAAGCTTGCATACAATATAAGGGAAGGGAAGAGGCTTGCTCTTCCAGCTGCCACTCCTCCCTTTTGCTCTTATTGCTTTTGGTGTCTTCCACCGCTATGAACTGCTGCCCTCTGCCATGTGTCACTCTGCCTTGGAGCCAGCCAAATATGGACTGAAGCCTCCACAAACTGTAAGCTAAATAAACCTTTCCTTCCTTAATTTTGGGTGTCAGGTATTTTGTTCCAGCAAAGAGAGAAAAGTAACCAAGACAACCATGAAAAGTAACCAAAACAACCATGCTATAGAGTCCCGGCTATAGAGTCAAAGTGACCACAAAAGGTGAATGTTTTAAACCAGTTCAAGGCATCAAGGCCACCAGGACAGTGTGGCTAAAGGCATGAACGAGGACCTCCAGAAGTGCTTCGGAAAGTGGCACGAACAATGGGATAAGTGTGTTCAAAGCTCGGGGGAAGATTTTGAGAGGGACTCACGGCAATACGTCTTTTACTGCAATAAAGTTCTTAAAATTTAAACATTTACTATATTTTTCAATCACACCTGGCACACACACAATGATGAATGAAATCCAAAGGCTCTACACACCTCAGGAGCAGCTCTTGGGACACCAGGATGAGCGTCCTCCCAGCATCTCCCTGCTCCAGCGGCGGACAGCTCGCCTTGGGCTGTCCAGGCACGGAGTGAGCCTGCCTGCCCTGGTCGCGGATGGTCATTCCCATCTCAGGGGACTGCAGATGAATGATTTAACTTCAGCAAAACAGTTTCTCCACCAAGTAGAGTTTCTTTCATGCACTTCCCCTCCAGTGCTGTCCAGGGACCTGAATGTAAAGGTGGGAGGAGGGACCAGGACAGAGTAGTGCCATAAAGAAGCACATGGAACCCCCAGCCCCAGGACCTCCTGATGCAAACACCCAGAGCAAGCAGGGGACAGCAGGCTGCTTCAGGCCCTGATGGCATCTTTGGGTCACTGGGGCCCAGGGAGCCTCCTTCCTGGGGGCACCAGCCCCTCTGCGTGGCCCTTGGTCCCCATATGCAGTGACTGTGCTATACAGCAGTGGGGCTCAGATTCAGGCATGTCCCTTGGTCCTGGGGATGTGGATCTCACGTTGCTAGGTCCTTCCATTTTTCAAGAGGAGCCAGGCTGTAGTGGGAGCCCCTCGATTGATAACTGTTTGTAATAGTATTGTTCTTTATGCAGCCTTCAGCAATGTCTGTCTTTAACCCTGTGTTTTTGAGATGGATCTATGCTGGTACCTGCAGTGCATGTTTATTCGTTTGTGGCCACATTTTGTTTTGTTTGGACAGGGTCTGACTATTTCCCAGGTTGATCTGGACCCCCTGGATTCAAAGAATTCTACTGCCTCAGCCTCCCAAGTGGCTGGGATGAAAACGCTCACCACCATGGCCAGCTTCTGTAGACTTTTAACTGAAGTATAATAAGATTCACACATCTTCAGGGCATTGTTTTACAAAATGGTTACTCTGAGGAATCATCACTTAGTTTAAGAACACCTGAGAGCGTGCAGCATACACAGCATTTAGAAGTCCTCCTGGTCCCCGACACAGTCCCTAAGGCCAGTTGCTACACAGCATCCCATTGACAAACACACTGCTATTTTGAACCCTTGGGAGCCTATAAGCAGTTCACACCTCCTGTCTTAATGCTGCCGTGAGCATTGGTCTAATCTTCCCTCCCCTGCACCCCTGTTGCAGTCTCGTGGATGGGCGTGTGGGGTGTGGTGCCTCCGACTTGTCTGATCTGCCCGGGCTGCTCCGTGGGGTGTCCCATCTCTGTCTCCAGTGCACGTGTGCCGGCGTCTTGCTCCTCATCTTCACAGCCCCTGGAGCTGCCACCTGTTCACCCTTCCTAATCCCCTCAGTGGAGACTGATTTCTCTCCACAATCTTACTCTGCGATTCCCCGTTACAGATGAGTATCTTTTCGGGTTTTTTTTTTTTTAGTTAGTATTTTTATCAGCTTTTTGGGTTTCCTCTTCTATGAGTTGCTTGTTTGTGTCCTTTGCCAGTGTTTCCTTGGTTTGTTTCTCTTTAAAGTGATTTATAGGTGTCCTACATACGATCTGGATACGATTCCCCTATCGTTTCGGTGTCAGGCAGGGTGCTTCACTTCAATTTTCAACAGAGGGAAGAGGATTCTTGCCATCAGCTATGAGTTTGATATAAATTTTTAGCAAAATTCTAGGGCAGGTTATGGAGCAGATGATTTGGGACAGTTGAGGGTAGGAAGCCGCAATCCTTGAGAGGGACCTTGAGAAACTGGTGGTGCCAGGAGACTTTTGATTGCCAGCCGCTCCCATCCAGGTGACACTGTGAATGATGAGCCCAGGACTTCACAGACACCATCCTTGAAGCACCCGTGAGACAGTGGGGCCATTACATGCATTTTACAGACAGGAGCGTGAACCTGCCCCCGGCCTGGCCCACCAAGGAGCGCTGGGTGCCCGTGCTGGGTCACAGCAAGGCCTGTGACCCCGGCCTTGTCGACGTGGGAAAAGTGTGGGTTGAATCATGGGATGGGTAGGTTGTTTATCCTCATTCCCAGTGGATAGTCCAACGGGGCCTCTCTGGAGCCCCATATCTGGGCTCTGTCCTGATCTGCTCAACAAGCTTGTCAGTCTTTTTAAAAGGCAGAGTGACATACAAAGTCATATTTGTAAATAGCTTGAAACTGAATTAGGATTTAGAAAAAAAAATGTCAACAGGTGAGCCAGCTTGAACCAAAGGCAGACAGAGGCCCCGCCTTCTTCCCCTCCCCCTCCATCCCAGGGGTCCTGGGCATGCAGGGGGCAGTGGGGGCCGGGGACAGAGCTGCTAGCCTCAAAGCTGAGGCATCAGGCCCAGTGGAATTCCAGGGCAGGGCAGGGCCCAAGGCTGAGGCCAGGGGCGAAGGGGACCACAGGGATGGAAAGAGTCACATTCAGCCAGCGACAGGCACCATCCAGGAGCCACTCCTGTGGGACGGGGGAGCACATCTCCACAGGCCCAGGCTGGACAGACAAGTACCGGTTCTGTCCATTCAGCGTCAGAGGGACAGTGCAGCACCTTGGCTCCCACCCCACCCGTCAAGCAAGGGCCGGCTAGGGAGGGAAGGCTCTCCGGGAAATTTCCTGAAGGATTCCTCCCAGAGAGGAGGGGACGCATGCAAGAAATGCATCAGGACTAGTTTTCTTTTCTCAATCAGATGATAAAGGGATTCTTGGCTTTCATTGTCGCTTTGCAGAAAACATAGCAGGAAGGAAATGAAAACGCCCCATACTTCACGGTATGGGCTTTTGTCTGCTTTGTGGGATTAGGTCGAACAGTGCGGCTGTGGCCTTTGGCCGCCTCCCTTGCCAGGGTCTGTGTCCTCCCTGTGTCAGGGTTGCAATCGAAGCCCAAGGAGGCCTCTTAGGAGAAGGGCCTTTCCCGAGGTGTAGAGGCCTTTGGGTTGCGGCCCCAAGGCTGGGGTTGGTGGCCTCACTAAAGACACCCTGAGGGGTCTGTCCCTCTCCTGCCATCCACTGCAGGAGCCCACACTGACCTTGGACTCCCAGCCTCCAAAACTGCAAGAAGTAAATTTCAGAGTTTAGAAACCACCCAGTCCATGGGGCTTTGTGGCAGCAGTGGGAGTGGGCACTGACTCACACCCTTCAACCACGTAATTTGTTATGGCTGCATAATGTGCCGTAGTGCGACTGCACCGTGATCAAGGCAATAGACCCCAGACTGTTCGGTGTGCGTTACTATAAATCTTGAGATAGAATCTAGACATTTATCTAGACAGACAAGCTCCAGCACTTTAACTCTATCCTTAGGAAACCATTATTGGGCTTGGGAAGCTGAGAAGCCAGCTGCGTGCTGGAACAGTCCAGGGCAGCCGCACACAGGTGTGCCAGGTGACAGGAGAGCTGTCCCCGGGGGCAACGAGCCACCAGGCTGTGTGCTGAGAATGCAGCGCGCCAGCTCCCAGGAGAGGACAAAGCGCTTGGCGTTGTCTCCACACTATCTTCCCTGTCCTGCTCTTTCTACCCCTTGCAGGGACTCTGCCCTCCCCACAAGCCCAGCTGTGCCGTATCCCCACATCCCTGGCATCTTCTTCCGAAATTGCCTCCATGTCTGTGTTGACAGAAGGCTGCCTGCCTTGTTGGAGCCCTCCCGACTGTCCTTTCCAAGCTATCCCTCGGTGTTCGCAGTCACTTTAGTGCTGGGGATCGTGTCCGCAGAGGGCCCATGCTAAGCGTGTGTGCTGCCACAGAGCTCCCCTGCCCACCCCTCTTTCTCCTTGAAACCCCGCAGTGTGCTGGAGTCTGTGCCGTGTTCTTTTTCCTTCCAGCCTGACCTCTGCCCACTCGTGGTTGTTCCCTTACTAGGAAGAACCCTGGTTCCGAGCCGGAGAACTTCCAGTGCTAGTGTCTTGATACAGTCAGGACTGGTGGCGGGTATCTGCAGGGCAGGGACCACATAGGATGGGCTGCGGCCTCTCTGTACTCTCACGCTAATCACAGCTGCCCAGATATTTACTGTGCTATTGATAAAGGATGGCTGGGGACCAGAATGAAAGTAGCTAAGGAATCAGAGCCCAGGGGAGAGCAGGCACCCATTTAGGGGTGAAAGGGGAAGTAGAAGCCACCGCAGAGGTTTGTGTCAGCCCCCCAGCTCCTGTGAGGAGCCTGGCTCCCCTGCCCCACCAGAAGGGCCTCCGGTGCCTGTGCTGTCTCTTAGCCCACGTCGTTCCCTCCTGCAGGAATCTCCTGGACCCGCGACAGCCGGACCACAGCGACTTTGTCCCCCCTGTGAAGGAGCCAGCCAGCACCACCGTTGCTAAGTCCTTGTATTAGTTTCTCTGAGCTACCACAGTAAATTACTTCAAATGGCTGGCTGAAAATAACAGAAAGCTATTCTGTCCTGGTTCTATAGGCCAGAAGTCCAAAATCCAGCTGTGGGTGACCACAGTCCCTGGCATCCTTTCCTGCCTCTCTGCTGGTGGTGCCTCCAGATGTTGCTCGCCTTGGGGCTGAGGAACCTTGGTCCCCTCCTGTGGCACGTGGCCTTCTGTGTGTCAACAGCTTCTCTTCTCCTCTCTAGCCTGCAGATTAGGACGGTTGGGATGTTAGCAGACTTTTCTGTCATAGCGATACATAACTTGGGATAATCAGCTTTAAAAAGAAAAAAAGTAGTCGGATGTGGTGCTGCGCACCTGTGAGCCCAGCCCTCGGGAAGATGAGGCAGGATGCTGAGTTCAAGCCCAGCCTGGGCAACTTAGTGACACCCTGTACCCTCCTTCCCAGTGGTGCCCTCCTGCCCCAGCTAATGAGAGCATCGTTACAGCCTCTCCTGGAGGATGCGCCGGGCTCCCGTCTCTCCCTACTCTGAGTCTGAGTCATTCTCGTCCGGCTGAGCCACAGGCTGGCCCTTTCAAACGTAGTGCTGACCGTCTCCCTGGCTGCCCTCGAGCAAGCTGACGAGGAGAGGACAAAATTAAGTGGTTGGGCTGACTGCTTTTGCTTTAAACTCAGGCCTTGGACCTCCAACAGACACTCATTAGCTGCCTTACCCACTTCCACTGGGAGGTTTTGTGCCCCTGGCAGTGGTTTCATACATTTTTCTCTTTCTTTCCCCATCTTTGTAAATGTAGCTTGTGACGTGCCTCACGCAGGCTGAGAAAATGGAGGCCATCAGAGGGAGCTTCAGCCTCCTTTCCAGCCCCACCAGCGTACCTGCATCACACCTGCCTTGTCTCTGCCTCTGTCAAAACCAGCCAGCCCTCCAGATCTAGGGGCGGTGACTCACACCTGCAACCCTAGCACTCAGGAGGAGCTTAAGGTCAGGCTTCCTAGTGAGATGAGAGAGAGAAGGAGAAGGAGGGGGAGGGGGAGGGGAGGGGAGGGGGAGGGAAAGGAGGAAGGAGAGGAGGGGGAGGAGGAAGAGGGAGAGAAGAAAGGAAGGGAAAAAGAAGAGAAGAAAAAAAAAGAAAAGGCCCCCACCTGAGCTCCCTGCAGACTGTGGCCCACAAGAGCGTGGCCTTGCCGGACTTTGTCTGCTCTAAGGCTCATGTCTGCACACCAGTGGCCGCAGGGTGAGCACAGGGTCTGTGGGTGCTGGATCTCCCCTTCCGGTTGTGTTTCCCTTCCCTGCGCCATCAGCCCTCCCTGCAGGGTCATCATCCCCAGCACGCAAACCGGAGCTGGGCGTTCAGCACATGAGGAAAAGCCTCGACTTCCCCACCTCTGTGCTTGCCCTCCCTCCCTCTGCCCTCCTTTGTCGCCCGCGTTGCCCGCAAGCAGTGTAGAACGCACTGCTGCCGCGCCTTCCCCGCCAGGCCTTGCACCATGGAGCTCTCTGCCTTTTCAGTCCCACCCCCACCCCAACCTGGCTTCTGGCTTCCTCGCTCTCCTGAAATGAGTTTTCCGAGGTCAGCAGTGCCCTCCTCGTTCCCATCCCCACCGCCTCCCGGAGGGTGAGACACAGCTGCAAACTCCTTTTTTTCCCTCTCTTTTGCATAACTCGACAAATACAACTTTTCTCCCATCTCAGCAAATACTTCTAATTTCTTTTCCTTGGGAGTTTATGCCCATGGATTTATACACCAACCACTTGCTGATGACTTCCAAATCTCTGGTCTCCAGACCCTTAAACCACCCAAACACTGGCTTGGCACCTCCCCTGGGCATTTCAGGGGCATCTCAAGCTTACCACCTCCTAATTCTTACTCTCGATTCTCTCTGTTCCACCCGTGGGTGCCCTCCGTCACACCTTGGAAAATGAGACCATTGCCTCTCATGTAGCTCATGCCCAGCAATTAGCCTCAAACTTTTTTGTTTGCTTGTTTGCTTTGTCCCAGGACTCAAGCATACAACCTCGAACTTGCCAGGCAGGTGCTGTGCTGCTGAGCTATATCCCCGGCTCCACACCTCAAACTTTTGGGAATGTCTCTGGAGACAAAGTTCTAGAACAGAAACTGCCAAGTCAACAGGCTTGTGCCACTTCTTCAAAGTACAGTCTTCTCTCAGCATCTGTGGGTGATTGGTTCCCAGGTACTCCTTAGACACCAAAACCCATGGGTGCTCAAATCCCTTATAGAAAATGACATATATTTGCCTGTAATCTACACACGTCATCTTGTATAAGTCATTTCTAGGTTACTTATAATATCTAATATAATGCACATGTTATGTAAATCATTGTTTTACTATATTGTTTAGGGACTAACAACAAAGAAAAAGCGTCTGTATTTGTTCAGTGACTATGTAATTGTTTTTCAAATATTTTCAATCCCTGGTTGGTTGAATCTGTGAATAAGGAACCTCATGGAAAGAACTCACTGCAAGAAGGCCGCCTGTGTCTGTGAGTGATACGAAGCTCTGACGCTCCCGACTTTACTTTTTTCTCATATTGGGGATTGAACTCTGGGCCTTCACACTGAGCCACATCCCCAGCCTCCCTCCCTTATTTTTTAATCTGAGACAGGCTCTAAGTTGCTAAGTTGCCCAGGCTGACCTCAAACTGGCAATCCTCCTGCCTCAGCCTCCTAGAGTGCTGGGATTACAGGTAGGTGTTTTTTTGTAGGTAGGTAGCTTCCTTTACTTGGATCTTTTCCCTATTCTGAGACATGGAGGACTCTGCTAGTTCTGAGATATAAGAGGCACCAACCTCTGACTGAATCAAATAGAAGCAGTGTACTGGCAGATGCTGGATAGTGCACAAAGATGATTGAGCGGTGACTAGGCACTCAGTCTAACACGACGCAGAGAAGCAGAGAGATACAAACAGCAGGAGATAAAAGTTTAATGCAGGCATGGAGGGAGTCAGCACCCAGACAGCTGTGCTGGCTCTCTGAAGACAAAGGACAGGGTTGGAGCTTATATGCACTCCGAGGGGAGGGGCCAGGGTAGCTGACGTAGGCTGCTCAGCATAACGTGCTGAAGGGGGATTGGGTCACTGTTGGCTTGCGTGGGCTTTGGCAAAGGCAGCTGGGAAGAAGAAACTACAGGGGTCTCTGGGAAGAAGGAGCTAGGCACCAGTATAACTCAGCATTGGACTGTTGCCATGAGCACTGGGCAGGTCTCGGCGGGAAACCTATCAAAAGATACTGGAGAAATAGTCAATCTGAAACTAAAGGGAGCTCGACGCTGTTGTTCAACCTAAATTATGCTGCAGAAACTGCCTATGAAGAGTCAGTCTACACCAGACTGCTGCCATCATCACTGCTGCCTAAAAACTGTCTCCCATCCTTGGCTCTGGGGCACTGATTCAAGGTTTATTTTTTATTTTTTATTTTTTTTGGTACTGGGAATCGAACTCAGGACCTTGTGCTTGCCAGGCAGGCACTTATGCCACTGAGCTATATCCCCAGCCCAATTCAAGGTTTAAAACTCTGTACAGTTATCTTTCCATCACTGTAACAAAAAAACTGATAAATCAATTTAAAAGGAAAGGGGATTTGTTTTGGTTCATGGTTTAGTGGTTCAGTCCATGGTCACTTGGTCCTGTTAGTGTGGGCCTGTGGTGGCCTAGTACATCACGGCAGCAGAAGCATGGGGTGGAGAAAGACTATTCAGTTCATAGCAGCCCCAGAGCTGAAAGAGAAAAAGGGGTTGGGCCCCAGGGTCTCCTTCAAGGGCACACCCCTGAAGACCTAACTTTCACTCACAGGCCTCACCTCTTAAAAGTCACAGTAGTGCCACAGCCGGTGGAGCAAGCCTGCAGGAGATACTTACCCAAAGCACAAACAGCCCTGACTGGCTGACCTACCTGGAGGAGTTATGCTGGTTCGTGGGATGCCCTCTGACCCCTGAATGAGCCCCTGGGATCATTCACTTGCCTCCTCTAAGTCTTATCAGGTGTGACCTCTGGGCAGCCTCAAAGGTCTCTGACACCAACCTTGCTCACAACAGGGGCTCCCTGGACCATGTTGTTTTTCAATAGAGACAGTCCTGGAGGTGTTAGCCATGTGGTACCTTCTTTGTCTGGGGCTTTGGACAGGAAAAGAGGCTTGGGCAATAGAAGGCTGTGTGTAATGACATTGATTAAGTCTTTACAGGTTCTAGTCTGTCCCTTGGTCCTTCCATCAGTCCTGATGACAAGTTCTGAATCTGGTGTGCTGCAACCATCCTAGTGTTCTTGTCGGGCTATTACGTTTATAGTATCTCTTAGTTATTGTGGGCTGATCAGGCCTGCAATCTCCCAAATGAGTGGATGGTGAAGGCTTAAATAAATGAGACAATTGAAATGATTTCAGGGCTCCAGGAAGGTTCATCTCTATTATAGACTTCAAGGGTCTCTGGGTCGACACCAAGACTTCCCTGAGTGTCCCACATTTGTTAAGTTTTCAAATAAAGGAGGGAGATACTGAAGAAAATGCAGGAAACTGGGCAGGCCTTGGGAAATCCATTACGGAATTCTCCAAGTAATAGTTATGTTAATGTAGGAGAACTTTGTTTTCTCCAGGAAGGCCCGCACTGCAGGAGTGAGACGCCTGCAGCTACAGTCTCCTCTTAGCTAGTGGGGGTTGGAGCCAAACGCTCTCAGCTGTGACCTTATCTTGTCCTTTGAGGCCTCACGGCTTCACCCATCATTACAGGCCTCAGTAGGGAGCAGTGACTCACAAGTAGACATGGAAAGCCAACTGTTTAATATTGAATTCTGCTCAGAGCTGCTTCACAGTGGTCTCCATCACCACCTTCTTGGTCATGTCCTGAGAAAGAATATGAGGGAAGCTGGTGTCTGAGAAGCTGAGAGCAGTCTGTAGGCCTTAGCACACGGTTAGATATCAATCAGCATGCAGTTGTGAACAAATCAGGTACTCCCTCTGCTGGATTCTGCACCACGCTCTCCCTGTGCCCACCCTGAACCCAGGAGGACCCTGTAGGCTCCTTCCTTTCAAGCATCGCCTTACCCTCCGCCCCCAACCTGGCACTAACAGTGGAAACTTGCTGCTTCCGTTTCTGGCTACACAGGTCATCTACTTTCATTCTGGCCGCTGGACCAGTATTATTTTCCATGGGGCTGGCCGATGAGCTGTGCCCTGGTTTCTGAGGTCTCGTGTTCACCAGTAATAAGCCAGACTGTGTTTCAACCTGCTGGGTTGTTTTCTTTTTTCTCAAAGAAGAAACCAAGGCAGGCTTCAGTAAAGGCAGCCAAGATGCTGAAGTTCGTTCTCAGACTGTCATCTATCACCAGCTACATCTAAAGTCATGTTAAAAATAACAATCAGCAGTGCTGCACCAACACCCTCCCTCCATCCCTCACCGCTGAATCTGTCTCTGGCAGATGAGCCAGGGAAAGTGCATTTCTATTATGCTCCCGGGTGGCAGCCATAGGGCTCAGCAGAGAGGTGACTTGAGGTCACAGGTGTCAGTCTGTACACCTCTGCGGTCAGGGTGAGCAGTGGGTGGAGTGGGCAGCAATACACATTTGGGGACATTTCTTTCTCACTTCATAAGACTTTAGTGCTTCTACTATGCACAAAATCCATGCCAAGAAATATTCAAGACATCTTAATGTAAACCATCACATGAGACCCAGTTGGAAAATAATCAGCCTTGAAAACTACAAATCAAAATTGCCAGCCCCAGTCAACCCACCCTGGCCTCCCCTGCCTTCCACACTAGCACAGGGCAAGACAATAGTGACAGCAGGTGAGGCAAGCATGGGCTGATTGGGGCTGGCATTTTTAGTCTCTAGTTGTCAAGGCTAATTATTTTCTGGCTAGGTCTCATTTTCAGGGAAAGAGGGTACAGGTACATAATATGCCTGTTATAATATACCTTTTCGGTTGGTATTTCCAACTGTATCTATATGAACACATGTGCCTTGACTTTGTTCATTTTATCTGATACAGTAGCACCTCAGTGCTTGGTACTCATCATTAATTGGTTCCAGGAGGTGCAACTAATGCCAAAAACAACTAGTACCAAACAAATGTATTGGCTGGAGAGGGTAGCGAGTTATGAGGCAAGTGACACTGAAGAGTTCTAGCTTGTGTGTTGAGTACGAGTATAACCAGTACCAGGCTACAATTTTTGTGTTAAAATACATCCAATACTAAATCCAACAAATTTCAAAACAGTCTAGTACCAAGGTATTACTGTGTATAGTATTCCAACATGCTATGGTTTCTATCTAGAAAGCTGCATGGGCTCATAGGTGAGGCCTTGGGGAGGTGATTGGTTAATGGTTGTTCTATACTCATGAGTGGATTGGTCAACTGATGAGTTTTTAACTAAATGTGATATTGGGAGGTGAAGCCTGGTTGGATGGGGGGCACTGGGGGTGTGGCCTGGAAGGGTTTATCTCCCTCCTCCTCCCTTGATCTCTCTGCTTCCTGCTGCCTTGCCATGGTCTGTCTCTCCTCTGCCATGCCCCCCTGCTTTGGAGCCAGCCAGCTATCAAATTAGACCTCTACAAACTGTAAGACAAAATAAAGCTCTCCTCCTTTAACTTGTGGGTGTCAGGTATTCTGTATCAGCAAGGAGAGAGTAAGACACAATGTATAACAATTACCACAGTTTATTTAGCTACTTCCTGATTAATATTTTCCATTTTCATTTATACCACTGAGATGATGATGCATAGACTTTTCCTCCAGCTTGGAGCCATGGCGTGGCAAACCTCAGCCTGTCAGCCCTGTGGTGTCCTTTCACCTTAGCATCAGCCAGGGAAGGGCAAGCTCCTTGCAGACACTGTGCTGAAGATAATCGAGCAGCTCTGCAGTGCTCCACAGGAGGATTCAAAAAAGGTGGAATTCCTTGCACAGGGTCATAAGGGATTTCATGTTTCATGGTGGAGATTCTCCTGACAGATAATATGCAATCCTTAGGATTAACTGGGGCCATTTGAAGAACTCTTAGACATTTCTCTCCCAGCCCCATTTCCATGACAGACTTTGGTGATTGCACAGCCCACAAGCACAACCAAGAGGTAAAAGCAGAGAAAGGCACAGCCAATAATTCCCAAAGCACTGTCTCCCTGAACAAAGAAAGTGTAGGAGTTTTATTGGAGAAATGAGTGATGTCATTCAGGAAAGAGTCTCTGTCCCATTAGAGGTGGGCATATTCCTGAGCAAGAGCTGGTAGGCCAGGCCTTGTGGAGAACTCAGTATGACAGCGAGGAAAGTTTAGGTCCCTAAAAAAAAGAGTGAGTTGGTGACTTGATGCTTTAGGTTGGTCCTTGTAAATTTCTTGGAGGGCCTTATCTGAAACAAACCACAAAAACCCTGAAGAAATGTTAGCACTCATTAACAGGGCAACCTCCTCCCCTGCTCCTCCTTCCTGGTGTAATCCTAAGTTATTGCTCCTAAAAGCACGTGCCTGATAGCCAAAAGTCCTTGACGCTGGCCAAGGAAGTGGAGGAGATATTTACTGCCAACACTAAGAATTAGGGCCGCTTTATTGTATTCTTGATCAACTAGACTCAGGGTTGACCAACTTGTTTTGTAAAAGGCCGAATGGTAAATATTTCCAGGTTTGTGGTTCGTAGTTTTGGGTGTAACTACTGAACTCTGCCCAAACTCATAGTGCTAAAGCTGCCAGAGGTTATGGTGATGCATGCAGCTGCCTGCCAATAAAGCTTCATTTCCAAAAGAGGCTTGAGCTAGATCTGCTTTACTGGCCAAAGACTAATCCAGAATTAAGAAAATGAAGAGGCTTGGGGTATAGCTCATTGGTAAAGTATTTGCCTATCATGTGCAAGGCCCTGAATTTGAATCCCAACACCACGCTGTAGAATAGGCATCTCTGGCATATTTCCAAACTGCTCCCCGAGTCTATTAACTTAAAATTTCAGATAAATCTGATACTTATAGCTAAGCGCATTTGAAATAGCTAGATGTCTTAATATTGTTTATATCTAATAACGTTTCTTTTTCTGCGGTACTGTGGATCAAATTCAGGACCTTGCACTTGCCAGGCAGGCACTTATTCCACTGAGCTATATCCCCAGCCCCTATCTAATAATATTTCTGCCTCAAATCTAACTTCTTTCTTTGACAGTACCTGCTGCATGCACTGTTTGGACTGAGCTTTCTCAAGCCACACAGAAAGCTGAAAATGATAGAATGGAGGTGGGGACCTCCTGGTTAGTGTCCCCATGTCACCATATGAACTAGAATCAATGCCAAGAAATGCTCCCTTCCTTCCCCTTTGACACTTGGACAGCACATGGACAGGTCTCAGAGGCACCCTGGGAATGTGAGACATAATTGGTAGACATGTACCTTGAGACCTATTGATTTATAAAGTATCACTTTGGACAAATTTCTAGTTCTACAATTCTACAATTTAGAATTTAATCGTCATTTTATGGTAATTACAAACCTTTCTCCTTCTCCCACCTGGTTTCCGAGTTCAACTCTGAAGTCTTGGCCTTAGAAAGGAGCAAATGAGGGATTTTTCTTCAGTGGTTTTGCTCTTTCTGAGTTTGCGGTGGTTATAGGACCCGGGTTTATGGCCTGCTGTGAGGTATCCTGACAAGGCACATTTGAAAAGGCTCAAATCCGCACAATGACCAAAGCTTTAATTTGGTGCCAGATTTAAAGATGAGCTCATGAAAAACCACGTTAGTTTGGCCTGAGGTTTGCTTCTCTAAGTGAATACATCTTTTGCTGTAAGTAAAAGAGCAAGTGAATGCAGAGTCTCTTTAAGAAGAGAGAAGTGAACTCTTGAGCCCAGGCTGTGACTGCCTGGATGCTGAGACACAGCCCTGCACACAGGCAGCACCCAATGCAGAAACGCTTCTGGGGTGAAAGAAGGAATGAAAACTGGCAAACCGAGAGGCATGGCCTGCAGCTTCCCACCTGAGGCACTTCCGAGCGCACCCCCATTCCTGAGGAAGTGACTCAGGGTTGCTATCTGATGCGAGAGGAGGAAAATGGGTTTTATTAGCGCATTACACAGCAGAGAGGAACTCACCACTGGGCACAAGGCATGTTTGGTAAGTGTGATTCAGAGCAAAGCCACACAGGCCATCCCGAAGCCAGCTCGTCTTGGCATCTGGGCCCACCAGGAAGCTCAAATTCTTTTGTTCCTCAGTGTGGAGGTGCAGGGACAGTTCCAAAGGTTGGGGCTTCACCAGTGAACAGTTATTGAATGCCCACTTTGTCCAGGGCATGTAGTGACGTCAAAGTCCTGGGCTGCAAGGGGTAAAAGACACAGTTGGGAGACTAAGCCCTCAGTTACAACAGGGAACTGACAGTCACAGGGCAGGCAGGGGCCATGCCAGTTTCACAGAGGAGGGGCACCTCAGAGCAGGAATTCTGGGAGAACCTTCTAGAAGAGGTGACAAGGGAATGGAGAGTTGGAAGAACATTTGGTTCACATTTGCTAGGATTTTAAACAGAAGAGTCACTTCCTTTTTTCCTAATTTCATGTGGCTTCAACCCAGTCTTTGGTGAGGGTCGGGGTCAGAGATGGTAGGATGGTTATTTTTGTGGCAACTTGGCTTGGCCATGGAACCCACTGTGCCCAGCTGCTTTGTCAAAAACCAGATTGGTTGTTGCTGTGAGGTAATTTTTAGATGTGAGTAGCTTTTCTTTCACATTTGGAATACCCAGGGCCTCACCCACGCCTAACACATACCTTACCACTGAGCTACATCATAGCCATAGATTAACATCTAAACCAGTAGAGTTTGAGGCAAGTCGATTGCTCCAAGGTGTGAGTAACCTTCACCCACTATGCTGAAAGCCTTCAGAGAAAAGACATCAGTCCCCCAGGAGGAAAGGATTCTGACCTCCAGTCACAACACAGAAGTCCTGCTTGAATTTCCAGCTTGGACTCAAACTGGTGGCTTCAACTTTGGCCTAAGTTTCCAGCCTGCCCAGTGGGTTTTGGTTTTTTTTGTGTGTGTGGTACTGGGGATCGAACTCAGGACCCTGAACTTGCTAGGCAAGTGCTTATTCCTGCCCAGTGGGTTTTGGACTTGCCAGCCTTTCAGATGACTGGGCCAGTTCCTTCAGCGCCCTCCCACCCAGCCCATTCATTATACTGCTTCTCTGGAGAAACTCAGCCAACGGACCAATATGGAGGGCTTCATACTTAGCACAGAGCTGGTGGCCTTGGAGTCCTAGCTGTGCTTTCAAGGAGGGACACAAGAGACACGGCCGTGGAGGACACTGGCTGAAACTACTTTTTCAGTTCTGTTTTCTTTTCTTTTCTCTCCTCTCCTCTCCTCTCCCCTTCCTTTCCTTCCAACACTTCCTCTCTCTCTCTCTCTTTCTTTCTTTTCTGTCTTCCTTCCTTCCTTCCTTCTCTCGCTCTTTCCCCTTTATTTCATACTTTCACTTTTCTTCCAGTGCTAGGGATGTAGCCAAAGGTCGGGCGCAGGATTGACGAGTGCTCTACCACGGCCTGCACCCCTGACCCTGCTCGGGTCTGAACCTCAGCTCTGCCTCTCTGTGACCCTGCTCCTCTTGGCCCATAGACACGGGTGCGTGCTCAGGCTGCAGGCGCTCCTGGCAGCTTTGCAATACTTGGTCCCAGGCAGCCCATTCCCAGCCTTCACACCCAACTTCCCTGTAGCTCCAGTTCTAACCCACCACCTGTGATGCTTTATCAGCCCCACCCCTAGGTTTATAAGTCAGTGATGTCCACATTAGTGTATTGGGCACCCTCACTGGCTCCAGGGTCCCTTGGTGGGCAGATCCAGAGCGCTCTCCATGTAGGTTTGCGCTTTGAGTCTCAAGGACAACTTAATCCTCTAGTTACCAAAGATGCTGGGCAGACCATTACGGAGGCTCTTGTCTCAACATAGATTAATTCACTGTGGTCCCTGAACCCCTGCTCCTGACTGGAGCTCTTTTATCTCTGCATCCTTGGTGTCTGCTATAATGCTTTGGTAGATAACGGTAGGTATGATCACTGGGCAGGGGCTGCTCTGTCCTCCCAGTGTTTTCAGGTTTGGAGTTGGAACCACTTGAAAAACTTACAGATATCATTATGGTAGATAATGTGTCCATTAAAATGCCAGCAATAGCTGAGGACAAGGAGGAGTTCTTGACATGTATCAAACTCTATCCTATGCAATATCTGCATTGAGTATGTGTACACACATGCACACACACACACACACACACTCACTTAAACCCCAGCAGTCACCAATGGTGTGTGTCACAAATATTCCCACTTCAAAAATGAGGAAACCAGGGCATGCGGGGTGAGATCATTTCCCCAGAGGCACACAGTAGGAGGCAGAGGCCAGGTTTAAAGCCACATAGCAGAGCCCACACTCCTTGAACCAGGGTGCTCAGATGAGTTCTGTGGAGACCTAGGATTGCTGGCTGGGGGCTGCCCTGTCCTCCCAGTGTTTTCAGGATTAGAGCTGGAACCACTTGATCCTCGTGTCCAAAAAATTACAGAGAAAGTCCAGGGTGAGGAGGCTCGGGTGGGGTCCTCATGGTTGCCCTTCATGGCTGTGTCCCAGTCTCCTCAGCTAGAACATAAGAGGACTGGCCTGGATGACCTCTGATATCTCTCTGTTGTCTTCGAGGTTCTAGCAAGCTCTTTTCCACTCTTGTCCTATGCTGTCGTCACTAATAACGAGGGCTCCTTTTCAGATGGGATATCAGACTGGCAAAGCACCACTCCCTCGAAGCTGGTGACTCCAGCCCTTGCATGCCTGCGCCTCTCAGCTCCTAGCAGGACAGCTCTGGTGGAGGAACCCATACACCCCTGAAAGCAATCGGTCATCCCCTGGGGAGGAAATGCACTTTTGTAAGCATACCTTTGGCACAGGCCCTCAGGGTGCAGATCCTAACCCTGTCCACCCTTACAAGCCCAGTGTGAAAACTGCACTAGAAAATGAGCAGGAAGCAGCCAGTCAGAACGTTGGGAGTCTGCAGGGGACTGTGGGACCAGCAGTACCTAGGAGGGCCCAGCACGCTTCCCTAAGACAGCCCTGCAAGCCAGGCCACAGGAGCAAGAAGGAATGCTTCCTCCTAATTCTTCCCCTGGGGTCCGCTGGGGAGGGTGGGGAGACAGGAACACCCAAGCCCTATATCCCGCCTTCCCAGGCCCCTCATCAGGCAGCCTGTCGCATCCGGGAGAGCTACAGGCACACCCGGCCTTTCCCAGATGCTTTCAAGACCCTGTGCTCCCAAGCATGGCTACTCTCTTTATATACAGAAACTCTGGCTTCTTAAAAGGAGACTTAACTCAATTCAATACCTTAAGGTCCCTCAGGCCAAGAGATATCCGTGCAGATAAAACTCCAGGAACTCAAGCTTTTAATATAATTGCTTCTAAAAATACTTTTGGAAAGGCTTGCCAAAGAGAAATGTAATACTATCAAACAGACCCTCGGAAAGAGAGGGAACAAAGCCTTCTCTAACACCTCGGTCACCTCTCCGGTGTCTTCCTCGTGTGTGGGTCTGCAGCCAGGATTCTGTGAGGCTTCGCTGCAGCTTATGCAAAGCGGCTTAGTTTGCGCCCCGAGCCTTCTTGCGTGTTGCCGCTCACCGCTGCTCACTTCGCGGGTTTGCTCACTCAAGCCAGCCTCGCTTCCTTCTAGATTAAAGCGCTGTTGTTTGCTATAGAAAAGAAAACTGCGCAGGAGAACTAAGACACTAATGTCAATATTAGAAGCTTAAAGACCTGTAAGTAAACAAGAGGGCTGAGGCGTTTTCTTTTCCTGTATTTGCTTTGAGTTGCTCACTCTGAACTTTTGCTGCTTTTGTGTGGGCTGAGGAATATATTTGCGGCTTTCTTAAGAGCAGACTGTGAAAGTGGCTCTAAGTTTCGAGCGTTACTGTTGGAGGAGGGTTGCTCAATCCGCCGAGATGTGTTTTCCTTAGAAAACAATAAGCAAAGTGGAGGGTAAGAACACGGGTGTTACGGGGCGGGCTGGCGCCCGAGCAATCTAGGCGGAACATCCTGCTTCCGTCCTGGTCAAACACGGGACGCATTCCCATCTGCTGCGGTGGGGTGCACAGCACCTGTGCATCTCATTCTGGGAAGACACAACTCAGGCAAAACGGACTGCTGTCTCCATTGGCATCAACAGGCCAGACTCGTTACACCAGGCGAGCGATACCCTGAAACAGGTGCTTTCTGGTTTGTTTTTTGCCTATGTAGGCACTGGTGCTAGGGATTGAATAGTGTATTTTTTTACAGTGTAATTACCCGTCTCGGGGAAAATGCGGCTCAGTCGTAGGCTGTTTGTGGAGGCTGTGGGAACCAGCATTGGGTGCTGGGTTTGTTTTGCCTTTGGAAGTTTCGCCCTATGGTTCTCAGGCCCTTGGGACTGAGGCGCTGCTTTTATTCTGAGCTACCCATTAAGAGCCTGGGACGCGGGCTTGTTTGAGCAGCCTGGGGAAGGGTGCCCTCTTGTGGAAAAATCACTAATTGCACGTCCAGGAACCAGCCGTCCTTCAAGCTGGCTCTGCGTTTGAACCGCCTTTGCAGAGAACACGAAAGGGCCTACCTCTATGTTAGAAGATAAAGCAACTCGCTTGGAATTGTCAAAGTGATTTCCAGAGACCAAAGAATCTATTATATTAGTAGTGTTTCCTACGAAGATACGACCTCCCTCTATAGCCAAAATTTCATTTTTAAAATCTACTTATGGCCGGGAATATACGTGAGATTCAACGGGTTCAATCCCCAGCACTCAAAACCAGTCTGATAAGCTTTACCTTGACGATATGACTTAAATGCCTCGCTTTGCGAAAACAGAAAGCAGAAGAATAGCAGCGGTGTAGGGGATACGTTTGTTCAATAAAGAGAGCTGGATCTTTAAACATCATTATGAAAAGATAAATTTTTTTTTTTGTACATTTCAAATCGTGGCGTTGTCTTGTGTAACAGCAACGTGTCGCAAAGTGCTCTGAGCAATATCCTCCACTCCCCAGTGTACTGTTTCTCCACGGGGATGAAAAATGGATCATCCGCAACCATCTCTCCAGAGCGAACACTGCAGAGGAAGTGCTACGCATTTTCTTTGTTACCCTCTGCAGAGGAGGGAATAATGGGATCTCCATGGCTTTGCTATTTGCTTAGCGCCTTGTGGGAGTACCGTGTGGGCCAACAGCTCGAAGGGAACGGAGACAAACGTGGTGGGGATGAAACGAGAGCGTAAGTAGTAGGCAGTGAGCCAGGGCCTTCCCTTTTGTGCGAGTCGATGAATGTTAACTACCACCATATCAAAATCACTTTCTATCTTTCGCTGCACCTCTCGTTTTTCACTTGGAAAACACATGGAAACTCTCTAAATAATTATAGGGTTGCTATGTCGCTATGAATTAGACCTCATGGAACCTTATGAAAGTGCGGACCATTCAGCCTGCTCCCTTTCCCCAAAAGGAAGCACTAGCCTCTTACTGAGGTCACTCCCAGCTTCTTTGTGCTTTTGTCGCCTAAATGTGCAGGCCTGGCCCCTGTGGTTCAGTTTGCACTTCCCCACCCCATCTTTGTTTTTATGCTTTGTGCCTTCCAAGTTTCTATTAACTGACTGACTCCCCTCATTCCTTTCTTTGCCCTTTAACCTTATCTCTTGAAAAGCCTGGGTATTTGACCTTTAGCATCTCAGAGTCTATGTTTCGCTGAATGCAGTCGATTGGTGTGATGCAACACGTTCCTCTGTTACTCCTGCAGCTTGATAGCTAGATGTGATCAGACTCATATTGCGTGTCTCAGGTAGCACGCTAGGTGGCGCTGTGTTCTTCCACGTGGGGCGCATCTCACTGGTGTCCATGATTTCACCAAATGCTGATGACAATCAAGGGCTCCAACTTTTAATTCACTAGGATTTGGAAAATGGTGACCTTCTAACTTTACCACTTTTTAAAATTTTAAATTAAAATATTAAATATATACACAAAAATTATACGTAGTTCTGGGGTTCTGCGAAATGTTTACCATTGCTGTTTTCACCTCTTATCTAGAACGTGGGGGGGTGGGGTACTGGGAACGGTTCCCAGGGCCTCACACTTGCCAGGCAAGCGCTTTATCACTAAGCTACTCTCCTAACCCAACTACAGCACTTTTGTAAGGTGCTACTGCCCTTCACGTATGATTTCTCAGTGGCAAAGTTCACATAGGGAAAGCTTGGGGTTTTTGTCACTAAAGGAAAACGAATTAATGCCCTTGGTGGTTTGAAGAACGGCTACAGATTCTTTGGCCTTTCTGCCTGTAAGATGGGTCTCCTGTCCTCGCTGGAGCTGGGTGGGTGCGTGGCTGCTTCAAACAACAGACTGCATATAAAATGACACCTGGGGATTTCCTTACCTGTATCAGAAAAGGTCATGACACTGCCTCTGCCTTGATTCCTGAGGCTTTGGGCCCTGGGATTCGGAAGTCGGCCACCCTGTCGATGCCCCCCGGAAGGTCCACACACAGCACTTGGGAACAGCTCCAGGGAGTGTGGACCCCCAACCCAGGCTCAGTGCACAGTGGAACAGCCTCAGTGTGGCTCTAGGCCCAGCCAACTTGTGTCCCCAGTAGAGCCATGCCCTGCCCAATGTCTCAAAATAGAATCCATAGCATAATATAACTGTTGCTTTTACACTGGGGGGGGGGAGATATTACACACCATAGTTAATCAGACCTTCCTTATCACCCTCTGAAGGTGACCAGTGAGACTTACTGATATCCTGCAAAACTCAGACATTTTGAGATAGTGCCTCCTTCTAAACCAGTGGTATTTGTTGGGCTTCATGGAGCTGTAGTTGTCCTGTGTGTGGCCAGTGCCTTGCGAGGTTGGTTTACGCATCCTTATGACATAACTCTGAGCTTTGATTGTATCAACTTTGGGCATGAAAAGATGACCCTGGTGGGCTTACCTTGTTCTGGGATTTAACCATTTCTTCTAGAAACCCTGGCTTCTTTTGGTGAGAAATGTTCTTTGCAGCTAGATTGAGGGTTGTTTTTAGGCCTCATCTGTAGATAGAAGGATGAGATAGACAGATAAAAAAAACCTCCTGAATTTGCCTTGAGAATTCCAATCTAATTCAGGGCTGTAGAGTTTTTATTTAATCTGCTGCCTAGTCTTTGTCTGAATCTCTTGTCTGTCTGTATTTCCTTCAGTATTGACAGTCCTGGTTCTTAAAGAATGATAGAGGAGTTTACTGAAAGGAACAGTCAATGCTTAACATTTTCTTTTTTCTTCACTAACTTTGCATACTTGCATTTGGTAATCAGAACGACTGATCTGAAAACAACAATATGCAGTATAAGCACCATTGCTGAACTCCTACCATCTTGTATGGTGAAGCTCTGCATCATTTCCAATGTTTTTTAAATTATTTATTACTGTTTTTGATTATATGATCAATCTTACATTTTTACACCTGGTGGACTGGGCAACTTCATTGAAGATAACACTACATAATGCCGCAACCATTGTTAATTCCCATCATTTTGTTTTGAGATCATGTGTCATTTCTGTTGTTTTTGTGTTGTTTTGATTTTGTCTTCATTATTGTTTTGTTAGTGTTTTTTAATCTTTAAAATTAAAAAGAGAATGATAGAGGGCTGAAGATATAGCTCAGCGGCACAAGCGCCTGCCTGGCAAGTGCAAGGTCCTGAGTTTGATTCCTGGTACCAAAAAAAGAAAAAAAAAACAGAATGATAGAATTAGTTTATTGCACACTCGTGCATTTCCTGTAGCCTACATATACGTCAGTCTCAATGAAATTATGGGGGACAGCATAAATGCACGCGCTAAGCAAGCACTCACTGCACTGAGCTACACCTCAAGCCCCCCAAATGTTTGCATGCGTTCTTTCCTTTCTCCTTGTTTGCAGTTTGTAATTCTCTGTCTGTGTGTTCTCTGTAACATAGTATGAACTCTTCTTCTCCACTCTCATTTACTTTTAGTTCTGCAAGAACCGTACATTGAATCTGATCAAGATACGTCTAATCCGAGTTGCACCATGGGGATGAATTTGCTTGAACCCTTTGCCTGAATGTCTGTTTAGGTGGGTATGAAATTTTTGGCTGCCCCTGTGGGCACCTGACGCTACTCTGGAGCTCCGCTTTTCATGAGGGCAGCTGGGGCCTGTTCCCGTTGGCCTGTGCCCTGGCTTCCGTGGGGACGGCTCACCCTCTACTACAAAGGCCATCTTCCCAGAGCCATTCTGGCCACTGCATTGGAATTGAAATTCAGTTTGCCTTTCATTTTGGTACTCACTTCGAACTTAATCTTCTCGTGTAGTGCAGATTCAGGCTGAGGTTGAGAATCACATTGGGAATCATTAACTACAGCTTCACATCATGCTCTTCATCCCTGTGGTTGACTGGTCCAGATCTCTGTGGGAGCTCTGGGCTCCTTGAGCTCGTGTTTGTCCACAGAAGTCTCTGAGAGCTGAGTCCCAGCAGAGCAAGTGGTGCTTATCTTTGCCAGGGCTTTGCTCGTCTACCACGCATCTGGTCATAGAATAACTCTCAGTGAGAACTTCCTGTGTGGGTGCTTTTTGCTAATATCAGGATCTTCCCTTTAGACCCCTGGGCTGAATGTCTCAGATCTCATGGACTCTGGACTCTAACAACTCCCAGTCCCCGGGACAGGAAAAAAATCCAGGTGAGACTAACCTGTTCTTGTTGTACTGAATTTATAATCCCTCACTCAACAGGCTGTTACCAAGTGCCAGCTGTCTTCCAGACCCTGTATGGGATGCTAGGAACATAAAGCGAACTATATAGCCTTCTCTCTCCCTTCCAAGAACAGGGCTGATCACTACCCAATATCAACAGTGGTACAGGAGATAACTGCTGAAATAGAAATGTAGATGATAATGACCTACAACCTCTACTGATGGCAGTTCCTAAGAAAACAACATTGTATATGTTCTACTCTCCAACATATAAAATGTATGTATTTGGCAAAAGAGAGAATGGAATATGCCATTATGGGAATAGTTTTTGCATTAGGGAAAGCATAACAGGTGGTTTCTCCCTTGCTAAAATTTATTTTAGTTATTTCTTAGTAATAACGTGACACACACACACACGTACATACTTACATACAGAAATGTGGTCCCTAGCTATTTTCCCAATGCACTTTTCCCTCTCTGGTGCTGGTTATTGAACCCAGGGCCTGGTGCAAGCTAACAGGTTGTACACACCTATGAGAGTTTTCATCCCATGTGTCCTCGTTGGAAAACGCTATGGGATTTAAAACATGTCACCACCCTAGGGACCGGGGATGTAGCTCAGAGGTATAAGCGCCTGCCTGGCAAGCACATGGTCCTGAGTTCGATTCCCAGTACCAAAAGAAAATAACCATGTTACTATCCTTATGATCTCCAAGAGCAGGGGGGAGGATAAAAGTTTATAAGCCTCCAGGGTCTGATGTTCTGTTTCTCCTGGTTCCTCCATCCCCTCCCCAAACACCCAAAGAAATGCGGATGACTCAGTTTTCAGAAGACTGCTAGACAGCGTGGTGCTCACTCAGCATCAGACTTGCTAAATTCAGAAAAAGAATTGCTGTGTGTCTGGAAAATGTAATCTTTCTAAATCAAATTTGATTTAATATGTCTCCAGAGAGCTTGGCTTTTTCAAGAAAGCATTTCAGTGAGAGAATGAAGGGAGTGAAGATCTCCAGGGAAGCCTTCACCGTTACTTTACTGAGTTCGCTAAAAGAGGTTTTTTCCCACTGTGATTCAGGGGCAGAGTAGAACCCGGCACATGGCCGGTGTTCATGCCAAGCATTCTCCACCTGAGGAGGAGGAAGGACTACCTCAGGAAGGACGGAAGGATGCTGCCAGGGAGGCTAAGGAGGAGAGCAAGGTCTCAGAGGACCAGAAGTATTGGGCTGTTTCTCTTGACAGTGCAGCCCAAGGGGCTCCAGTGAGAGGGGCTGCTCTGCCTCCAGGTGACCTGTGCATGGAACAACCTCTGATCCGGTTCCACCCAAAAACCACTGACCACAAATCTCATGGGCTCCAGTGTTGCTAGGAATCTGCAGTCTGGAGTCCCCTGCAGGGGAGAGAAACCCAGGCAAGGTTACTAGCATTTTCCTCTTCACTGTGCCTCTCCCAGCTGCTTTTCTCCCCCGTCCTGGGACTGAACTCGGCCTTCACACTGAGCCACCTCACTAAGTTACTAAGCTGCCTTTTCGGTATTGCTTAGTTCCTTGTTCTGGTGAGTGAACCTCCACCCCTGGCCTCCAGCTTCTGCTTGGTGGCTGGCAGGTTATCTAAAATGACAGAAGGCCCCAGTGCCTTCGGGTGTGAAGTCTCTTTTCTTCTTCTAAACGAAAGCTGTTGGTGGGGGAAAATTTTATTTCTGCCTTATTTTCTGCAGGGCAAGGTAGGCACGCACCTCTCCGAGTTCTAACAATTCCCATATCTGGATCCTTGTTGGTGCAACAAACTGTTACAGCTTGCACATGATGTCAGGTGAACTAAATGAAAGTGCTGTTAATCAGTAAACCAGGTGTGGTGGCGTAATCCCATAATCCCAGCATTCTGAGAAGCTGAGACAGGAGGACTGGAGGTTTGAGCCCAGCAGGGGAAATGTAGTGACTTAGTGAGACCCTGTCTCAAAATAAAAAAGGTTAGGGATATAGCTCAATGCAAAGGCTCCAGTACCAAAAAGTCATAAAGAAGGCGTGCAGGGCTCTGGATACAAGACCACTGGACTGGGCACTGCCTGGGCTGTTTACCGTGACCCAGGATCTGCATCACTGAATCATCACTTTCTGCCAGGAGTTCCTCCTCCTGGCCACGGGCTCCCTGTACAGCTGTGAGCATGACAGGCAATAAAGCACGGGAGACGATGAGATCAGAGCCAGGTACAGAGAAACACGCAGTAAACGGTGGCTGTTATTATCACATCTTAGAAACTGACTCCTCCTCGCTCTGGGAAAACGTCTAGCGCGCAGAATCGTACCTCTGGCACTTTAGCTGTCTGCTCATTCTGAGTCCATTTCTGAATTCCACCAACCAGTGAATGCAAATGTAGGCATCGTGAGTAGAATGCCTTTCAATGCTTTCCTGATGAAAGGGAGACGCTAGATGCTACAAAACATCTGAGGAGGCCATCCCGGAGCTCTCCCCTCCCCAGGTCATCGCCGTGGTGGATCATGTGATAATAAAACAGAAAACTCTGCCTCTAGTAGCTGCAGGGAAAGTGACTTTAAGCCCAATATCTGCCCTGAAAATATCCATGCCTCAGGCAGCTCAGCAACCACACTGCATTCTCAGGCCAATAAAGAGCAATCATGCCTTGATTTAAATCAGCTGTAAAAACATAGACAGAGGCAGTAAGACCACCAGGCACAGACAGGATGGCAGACGCAGCTCTGTTGTAGAGGCAAACACCTCATTCTCCCGCAAACACCTCCCTCCCCTCTCCTTGCCACACTGGCCCTGGCTTGTAGGGGTCAAGGGGGACGAGGAGAGGGAAGGGGGGGGTCTTGTAATTACAAGCCCAGGCTCTGGAGTATTCAAGTGTGGCTATAAAGTTATAGAATCTAATTACGAGGCAATGAATGGTTTTGATAAGCACATTTGGTCCCATTTTTGAAATTCTAGTAAAATGCCCGCGGCCTGTGATGTATCACCTTGACGTTTGTAAGTGTGCTGTGTACATGCACACTCACACTCTTGTGCAGCCACACCCCCCGCCTCTCCAGAAAGGCACAGTTTGCTTGGAGTTGTTGGGGGCAGGAATCAGGGAGAGTGTTCCTCCTCCAAGGCAGGAGGCGTGCAAGTTCCAGCCCGCCCTGGGTAGCTAAGAGACTTCATGAGACCCTGTCTCAGAATTTAAAAATATTAAAAGGGACTGAGGGTATAGTGCAGTGCAATCCCCAGTACCAAAAACAAAAACAAAATAGTGTTTAGTTTTTGAAAAGTTACAAGGCCAGGGAAAGAGTAATGAGAATGAAATGGAAGGTGTTGCTTCATGGAGGTCTAAGGGATGGTGCCATTGGGATTCCAGCCCTTAGCGTTCCAAAGCACTCAATGGGGCCTCCTAGTCAAAGTTGTAGGGCCGGGGATATAGCTCAGCAGCACAGTGCGTGCCTGGCAAGCGCAAGGTCCTGGGGTCCATTCCCAGCACAAAAAATAAACAAAAACTGTGCTCACCCTGTGCAGAAAAAGGAGAGGGCGTTGTGTTTGAGCATAGGGATGTTACCAGAGGCAGATGACTGGCAAGCACTTGCCTGGCTTGCCAAAGCCGTGGGTTCTCTCCCCAGCACTGCAAAAAGAGAAAGACTTTTGAGCCCCGGTTTCAGCCTTTTGCCACACCCGTTATTTCTTTTTCTCCTGACCTGGAAGACAGGCTTCCTACAGCCTTTTGTCTGTAGGCCTTAATTCCTGCTTTATTTGAGATCCCCGTCCCCATTCGCAAATCCTCCCTGGCCCTGCCAGGTCACCACTGCACAGCTGGCTCAAAAATCAGGCTCCACCACAGCTGCAGGACATTAAGCAGGCCCTCCATGGCTTCAATCTGCAAAATGTAAATAAAGGACCCTCCTGGAGCATAAAGTGGCTGAAAGGAAAAACATGCCTGTTGTCTGCTGTAGGAGTCCCCAAAACATGCCAGTTTTCTCAAACCTATTAGGACCCTTGACAGGAGTTTGGGGTTGGCTCAGTCCTATCCAGGTCATATTTCCTCTAGAAATGTCAGTCCTGTGTATATTGTTGGTGGCAAATAACCAACATGCACCATATCTCATGCTCGAACGTCATCGCCAAATTTACTCCATTTGTGCTCACAGGTTTATATAGTAAGAACAAGGGCAAGGGCAGCACCTCCTTAAGTGACTTTTCTTGCCCTTGGCACTTGGGCTTTTTACACGTTGGTTCTGACACAGGAGGGAAGTGTGTGTGAGACAGAGAAGTAACCGAAACCAAGGTCTAATGAATGCGGAGTCTAATGAGTTCCCTGAATGGAAAGGTTCCTTCTTGCCTATCTGGGGGCACTGTGGGCTCCAGCCCATAGATCCTGGCACTTTCTGACTGCTGTTAATGTTCCTTCTGGTCCTAGAGCCCCTTGGTCTTTGAGTATACTAATATTTTGTAATGTTTAAATGAGTCACGTATGTGTTAAAAGAACAACATTGAATTTAAGTCCTGAAGTGAAACAGGAAGATTCCTCTGTAGGGAAAAGGAAGGACAGAGGTGGAAGGGAGACAGCAGGCTCAGCCAGAGCAGCTGGGGGCTCTGTCCACCCCCCCCACATGCTCCTTTCGAAGCCTAAGTGGTAATGCTCTGTGTGTGCGCTGGACACCCAGCCTGGGGAAGGGCAGCCGGGGTAAGTGGGCCCCTCTATTGTGATGGGCTAAGCGAAAGGTTTCTCACTGGCCTGCCTTCAATTACACTTTAGAAAAGGTGGGCAGTGAGACTGAAGAAGGCAGAAATCAGCCAGAGGGAAGAGGTACAGCCAGATATTTTCATTGTTGGGAATTGCCCTGGAGGAGGGGTTAGTCACTGATTCAGCAAATCTCCATCAAACCAAGTGTATGCTAGGTGCCGGGGTCCAGTGGCAATCACAGACGAGCAGGACTCCTCAACATGGGAGTTACTATCTAGCACAGAGGAGGCAGATAACGACCAAATGACTGCGCAGTGTGGCACTTTCAGACAATGCTGAGAGAGGCTTCGAAGGGGCTGGTGGTGCCGCACAGCAGTAGGACACTTGCCCTCTTATGCTCAAGGGCCTACACTCGATGGCCAGCACTTAGATGAATTTTGTGAATTACATGTGTAGAGAAACTCCCAATATAGAACACCTTCAGCTGCTGGGCAAAATATAAAAACCACATTGTTGATTTTTGCAAGTTTTATTAAGATATGCTAAGGTTGAATGTCCCCCAAAACTCCTGTCAGATATTAAATAGTGGGACAGGTGGGGCATGTAAGAGGTGAGTAGATCCTGAGGGCTGTTCTCATGTGGATGGGTTCCTCCATTCAAGCATTCACCAGGTACTGGGAGTTGAGCTTGGGATGTGACACATCTCCTGGAGCCTCGTGTACTGAAGGGTTGGTCCTTCATGCGGCAGTGTTCAGCTCTGGGGCCTTTAGCTCATGACTGGGGCATGAGGTGCTGAGCTCATCAATGCATTCCTCTAGCAATGGTTTCATAACTGGACAGATACTGGGAGACGATGGAAATGTTGGGGGGGTGGAGCCTCGCTGGAGGAAGTAGGTCACTGGCTGCACGTCTTTGAAGGATATATCATGTCCCCAGCCCTTACTCTTCAGTCTCTCTCATTTCCCCTCCCCCTGTCTCTCTCTCTCTCTGTCTCACTTTCTGTCTCTCTCTGCTCTGTCTCTATTCATCTCTGTGTCTCTGTGTCTGTCTCTATACCACTGAGCATAACACGTTCCTTGTCATAAAGTCCATAAACATGGATATGTGTCAAATTCACATTTCCTTAGAATATTTCTATTGATGAATTATTAATTTTAGTTTTATGAGCTTTATATTAAACAATGAGTGCTGAACAGGAAAAAATTATCAAGAAAATGTTGAATTTTTAATATTTGTTGCATGTTTATAAAAAAGCATCAAAATTTTCCACATCGACTGGCTTTTGGTGTACAAAGTCTAGAAAAGAACCACAGAAATAAATTCCTATGTGAAGTACAATGGAAATACCAATAGAGCTATCCAACAAAAATAATCTTTGCTTCAATTGCCACACCCAAGGCAGTCTTTACACATGACAACAGAACGTTCCATACACACATCTCACTTATGCTGGCAGCACATGTGCTTAGCTTTCCTTTCTTATGTGGCAGCCTTATCACCTCTCTTCTTTCCTGTTATGTCATGAGCAGCCTACTATATTGTACAACATGCACTTAGCAAGGTATCAATAAATATAATATCAAATATATAACGAATGCTTAGAATAGCCATCAACATTTTCACATCAGCTCTTTACTTGCTCACAAAACCTAAAAGACAACATCAGAAATAAAAACCTACATGAATGTCAATGCAAATACAAAGTCTACCACAAAAATAATCTTTGCTTCAACTGTCACACCCAAGCAATCTTCGTACATCAAAACTGCATGTTCCATATACAAGTACTGCCTACCCTGATAGCAGGTGTATTTTGTTTTCCTGTTCTTTCCTGTAGGGCACAGTTGATATCTTTTTGGACTTCCTGTGACCTCACCTCTCTGCTTACCAGTGTGCACCACAGTTTCTTTGCGTAGTTCTCTGGGCAGAAACATCTTGCTTTTCCTCTTTTGGAAATGATCTCTTATGAGTTCTACTGCCAATCTTCTAAGAAAATTTCTCTGTGATATTTTGCATGTGTTATTATCTTCATAAACTATCATATCATTTATGCCACATATGGCTAGCATCAAGTAAAACACAACCATTGACCAGATCTTTGTGTTTCAAATGACATCATAGTTGCTACATAACTCAACAACTTCTACTCCACCTTTGCTTTTGTTATAGAAAGTTACCATCTTGGGCTTTTGCTTTGTCAAGGTTTCTTTATCTACATTCTCCTCATGATACAATGTTGACATCAGCAGTACCAGTTGGTGTTTCTTTACCATATTCCAGGCCAATGTAAATCTTTCTGAAATTTAAAGATTGTACTATACAATTCTGTTTTGAAATTAAAACATTTCATTTGGAATTTCTGCTTTGCTCCTGTGTATAGTTCCTGCACTGGTCAACTTGTGTTCTGTTAGCAAATGTAAAATCAGTTGGAAACTGGTAAACCAGTTGTTGAATGTCATATTCTGATTAGTTTGGGAGATTGAGCAAGTCTGTTAACAATATTACTTTATTACTAAAGGAATAAGGACCTGGTGTCTCAGTTCCAGAATAAATTTCTAAATTTGAAGCATAATAAATATTTGCACTTACAAAGGTATAATTTCTTATGCCATGTTTTGACTCATATTTTTTCTGTAAGTTTTTTACATTCCTGCAATTACCATGAGAAATCCCTGCTGGGTACAGCAGACCAATGAATACTTTTAGTTCAGCTTGTGAGGTATCATAATAAATCCATTTTTAAACATGGCTTTTGGTGCGTACAGAACATTTTATTTGTGTTTCACCCTTTGTGTGTTTCATAGTGTTCTGTAGCATTTTGTCGGTTACAATTTCCAACACTGAATGGCAGTGCTGACATTCTGCCCAATACATTTTACCTCTGCCAAAGCCCTCCCTATTGTAACATTGGATCATTCTACTTGGTGCTATGGCCATTTTGCAACATTTCAACTAGTCACATATGCACTCAGATTGTTGTTTCCTTCATTATCTGAATCAAGGAGTTCTGCATTACCCGTGTCCATATCAGTGGATTCTTGCTCCATCTCACTGTTACTGGAACTTTGGCTCACATGGTCAGTGTCATCATCTTCATCATCATACACCCACATGACTCTTGTGTTATGAAAACATGTGTTTTGCCATAACAGATCATCTTCATCATCCATAAGTAAGATTGTTGGAATCAGACACATTCCTGTAACTCCAGCACTCTGGCAGGCTGAGGCAAGAGGATCACAAGTTTGAGTCCAGCATGGTGGTATGTACCTGTAATTCTAGCTCTCTGGAAGCCTGAGACAGGAGGATCACAAGTCTAAACCCTGGCTGGGAATCTTAGCAACTTAGTAAGATTCTCAAAATTTAAAAAAAAAAAAATTAAAAGGGCTGCAGATGTAGCTCCATGAAAAGGTTCTGGGTTTGACTCCAGGACCAAAAGGCAATACTAATCTAAAATAAATAAATAAATAAATAAATAAAAGGAAACCAAAAATGTGGACAAATACAAACAATATTACATATATAAAATAATGTCTAATGGAAGGTTTAAACAAATCTAAGCTAGAATTAAAATCCTAGAAAAATATCCTAAAAATTGACACTGACATATTTGCTCTAGAGAATGCATTCTTTATCAGATACTATCTCACTTACTCTTTCTAATTTCTCTACAAGGTGCTATTATTATTTTTACATGAAGAAACACACCCAACCAGGAAATAGTGGCTGGGACTTACAGGCAGATCTATCTAACTCTGAACCTACAGTTTTACCCACTCTACCATGCAGCCTTCACTGGCAGTATTTGCCATGGATCAGCAAATGAGGGGCTGTGGTACCACTTAATGATATAGCATGTGCTTAGCATGCTAGAGGCCTGGGTTCAATCCCGAGCACAGAGGGAAAGAATTAGCAAATGGAAAGTCAAAACCATCACTGCCATCCACATAATATACACATGTACAAGATTTTGAAAGAGTGGGATTATAACCATCTGCTGTTTTGAATTTCACTTAATACCACCAGTTAGTATTACAATCTGAATATAATATCTTGCTGTTAATTTTTCTTTGGGTATAATTGACGGCTGTTATGACTTATCTCTAGATATCCTCCCAAAACCTCATGTGCTCATAGGTGGGGCTTTCGAGAGGTGATTAGATCATGAGGAGCTGATACTCCTCAGTGTTAGTCCACTGCCTAGGTTATAGATAAATGTAATTTGAGACGTGAAACCGAATCAGAGGAGGTGGGTCACTGGAGGCGTGGCCTGGAAGGGTCTATCTCCCCCCTCCCCCCTTGATCTCTCTGCTTCCCAGCCTCCAGGCCATGCACTGTTCTTCCTCTGTGATACCCCTCTACCCTGCCAGCCTGCCTCAGAGTCAGCTGACTATGGATTGATTGTGGTTTGTGTCTAGATGTCCCCTCAAAGCGTCATGCAATCATAAGGTTTTGTTGTTGTTGTCTTGTTTGGGGGGAGGGTGTTGGAGGTGGCTAAATCTAGAGTGTGTAATTAGTAGTGGAATGCTGGGATTAAGGGTGGGTGATTGCTGGATCAGCCCACTAACTGGATTGGCACTTCCCTAATCCTGGTAGACTGAATAGAAGGGCCAGAAACAGGCTTGTCTCCCTCTTATTGCTTTTACTGTCTTCTGCCGCCATGAGCTGTTGTCCCTCTGCCATGTGTCATGCTGCCTTAGAGCCAGCCAATTATGGACTGAAACCTCTACAAACTGAGCTAAAATAAAACTTTTCCTGCTTTGGGGCTGGAGATATATAGCTCAGTGGCACAGTGCCTGCCTGGCAAGTTCAAGGTCCGAAGTTTGAGTCCCAGTACGAAAAAAAGAGAAAAATTTCCTGCCTTAAGCATAATGGGTCTTGTGTATTGTGTCTCAGTGCGAAAGAAAGTCACTAAGGCAATTGCTTTCCGTTTTGTTTTTGTTTTTTGGTGGAGGTACTGGGAACCAAACCGGGCGCTTGTGCCAGAGAACTGTATCCCTGGCCCCTGCTTTCCTTGGTTTTCGTTTTTTTTTGCAGTACTGGGGATTGAACTAGTACTAGCCTTTTCAGCGAGCTCTATCTCCACCCCATTTTTAGTATTTCTCAGACAGTCTCACTAAGTCACTAAGTTGTCCAGTCTAGGCTGGAAGTTGTGATCCTCCTGCCTCAGCATACCAGGGTGCTGAGATTACAGGCGTGCTCCACACGCTCTGTGCGCTTAGTGTTCTTAGCCTCCTTGCACTCATCCTCCGCTTTCTCCAATATTCGCTGTTAATATTTATTAGAAACAAAGATGATTTACTTAATATTTTCCTTTTCTCATAGTGGAAATGTGACCAGCTGTTCTACAGCTGGGTAGACACGCTGTTGTTTTCAAGCTCTTTGTCTGCAGATAAACACTGATGCTCCAGCTGTCTTCATGTTAGTAACACCAAGTCCCCTTCTCCAGGAAAACAAGCCGGTGCGTGTGGTTATTTTTTTTTTAAGTATGTACTTTAAAGCAGTCAGGATACAACACGTGAATTTTCAAAACACGGATTTGATATGTCTTGGTTTGACAAAAACATCTTTTTGCTTTATGCAGAAATACTCCTGCATAATTTCTTTTACGCACACTTGTTTCTTTAGAGTGTGGAAATGTCACTTGCTTTATAAGTACTGGATGCAGAGGAAACTTATCAGAAATGCATTTATTTGTGACTTTTAAAAAGATGCACTTGTACATACATATTTCGGTCATAACCCAGAGATTAATATTATCATGTGTCTACAGTGTGTATATAAAAATCTCATTAGTCCAAACTGGCCACTAATTTTAAGGTTTTAATAGCTCAGATATGGAATATATAATTTATTATAAGGAGAAACTAGTATGGGACATGTGTGTGTGAGCTCGGTCTTTTTATGCCTTGCCTGGACTATATTGTTCACTTGTAATTTGTTAACTTTTGCACCTATTGGTGATTTGATGAGTATAAACTGTCCTTCACAGGTAACAACGTAGTGCAGGAGCATTTAAATTTGTCATAAATATGGATCGCCTGCTTCACGTTGCTCTCTTTCCCCACCGCAACCTTTTCCTGTGTAACCATGTGTTCGGCATAGTTTGAGGGCACAGGCAGCAATTCCTCAACTCCTGAACACGAAGTCACCCACAGTTAACATTATCCTCAGGCCTTCTCCCATTTCACAGGTAAGTCTGGCCGTTCTCACACCTACGTGGAGCGAATTAGTGCTCAGGGAGGGCAAAATAACTTTTAAATAGTGCCTTAAGCAACACGAGGGAAAGATGCCAGAGAGAATGATGAAATTCGCTCCAAAGCGGAGTCTAAACTCCCTGGGGAGGGCTGCGCTAGCCACCGACCCCACCCGGGCTGGCGCGGCGCTCCCTCATTCTGCAACTATCACTGCCTTCGCGTCCAACCTCTGAACACTCGCGTGGGTGATTTAAAGCCGGCGCCCATGGACATTCCTCCTGGCTTACCCAGCGCGGCGTCGCAGTTGTCAGGGAGATGGCGCTTCTGTCCGGACAGCCTCGCTTAGGGTTTCCATGGAAACCACTCCTGGGAGTGGCAGGTGCTGTGAGCTGGGCAGCCCAGGACAGCGCCGGGGGCGGGTCGCTGGGGTGTGGACCTGCGGGACCGTGGGGCGCGGCCGCAGGGCTGCCGGGCACCCCAGCCCTCGGCCAAATACGTTTTTCTTTTTAATAAAACACAACTTTGGGTGGAAGCTTTCGCTTTGCCATTCCACTTGCAAAGCAGAAGCCTAATTCCTTCTGGCCTGACACTCTCCAGGTCTCTCTGGGGAAGCGGCCAGACTGCGCTTTGGAAATGATCCAGGTCCACGAGGAACGGCAGCGGAGCACCCCGAAACAGTGAGTTCCTGGCGGAGTCCCGGGCCCAGGCGTAAGCGCTGGCGTGAGGGGACGCGGTGGGGTGCAGGGCGCGGTGGGGTGCGGGACGAGGTGGGGCGCTGGCGCGCTAGGGTGCGCGCCTCGTGCCGCAGCGCGCCCAGCACCTCCGCGGGCGGGATCGGGATTGAGTGGCCTGGGGCTGAGGGTCCCCGCGTGAGAGCCTTTGCTTTGGCGCTGCGGGCCAGGCTGACTGGAAAGGCACCGGCCTCTTGCTTTATTTCAGAAACACTGCCGGGAAAGGGTCAGATCTGTGCTCGGAGTGAACAGGGAAGAGGAGAGGTTCCTGGGGAATTGGGGGTCGGTTCCCTAGCGGATCCCGGAGTCCTTCAACTGCTCCGCGCCTGCTGTCTGCGTCCGGGCGGGGGAGGGGTGCGCGGTCGGACGCAGTTATTAAACCTGGCAGCTGCGGCGGCCGCGCCGAGGAGCGATCCGAGGGAACTTGTAGGAAAGAAGGGGCTTCCAGCTGGTCGTCTTCGAGGCGCCCGGGGTGCTGACCCGCTCTCCAACTGCAGGGGCCGCGGCCAGAGGAGCGCGCGCCAGGACGGCTGAAAATGTGAGTACCCGGGACCTGGGGCGCGCAGGCCGCCGCCGCATGGCCCGGCCGCGGGGACTCGGGGACAGCGACCTTGGAGAGCAGGCGTGCAGTGCTGCGCGCGGCCGCTCCGCGGCGGCCCTGGTGGCTGCTGGATTTTAGCACACAGCCTAGGGACGGTCCTGTGTTTTGCGGACGAGTGCACAAAGGACCTTGGGCCTAGGCAGCCGGTGCAGACATCTCTGCCCCGCCCCCAGTCTCTCGGCTCTTTTTGTTTTTTGAGAAAGGGGTAAGGCGGTGGTTTACGTTAGGCTTGAAACAATGAGGTGAGGCTCGTGTTTTCCGACCGTGGGGACCTCAGTGCGCAGTGGTGACTGCCGCGACCCGCTCTGCAGGGACCAGGTGTGGCCATGCCGGGGTGAGCAGAGCCGTGGCTGGGTCCAGGCTTCTAGAGGACTTCGGCGCCTCGCGGCCTTCACGCTGTCCCCACGACCCAAACTCGTGCCTTCCCTTCCCACCCTAGCGCATTGTGTTTGTTCTTACAGAGCATTTTTGGGAAACCCGACGTAAAAACAAAAAGATCTTAATTCCCGGCTTTGTCCCCAGGTCTGATGTGAAGGGGCGTGGTTTGTTCCTTGCTATGGAATGCAAGAGGGCATCTTTGAAGTTCGACCTTACTTTCAGGTTTAGTTAAGGACGAGACTTCCAACTTCGCAAAGCCGGCACATGCAAGCTCTCTGTGGTTTATAGAGTTCTGTAAAAATCACATTTGGCACCCAGCCAGGCGGTGCACGCGCTCCCAGCACTTTGAGCCCAGCCTGGACAATTTAGCAACTCAGTAAGACTCTGACTCAAAATAGAAAGTAAAAAAAAGGGCTCAATACTTAAGTCAGTGCAAAGACCTGGGTATTCAATCCCTAGTAATGAAAGAGAGGTAAACAAAACAAAACGCGGACCTTGGTTTTCCTCGGGAGTTGCAAGGACTGGTTAACAGTGTCGAGGTCAATGTCAAGCTCAGTTTCTAGTGCCTCGGAGTCATGTCCAATGCATGATGGAGAGAAGGCTCCCTCTTGTCCAGTCCACAGCCGAACTGCCGTGATCTCTGCGACTTGGATTCTTGATGTTGGTGTCTCGCCTCTGGTCCCCATGTCCAGGCTGAGGAGCACCAAAACCGTCCCCTTCCCGGGAGGGGCCTGCGTGGACAGATGTACGGTTCCCGCGTTCAGTGCCCCCGTCGGTCAAGCGGGCACAGCTCTGTCCTGTCTATTTAGCAAAGTAATATTGATCTCTCAGTCTAAGAGGCTGAGGTCTGTGCTCCTCAGCCAGTTCCCTCTAAGCAGTTTTCTGTTAACCTGGCCATTTGCAGGTTGGCTTAATGAAAGCAGGGAAGAAAGCAGGGAAATGCATACAAAATGAAAATGTATTTTAAAAAACTCACAGAAGCAACCCAGCATGGTGGCACATGCTGTAACCCCAGCACTCAGGCAGGAGAATTGCAGGTTCGAGGCCTGCTTGAGGTACATAGGAGACCATGTCTCAAATACATACATACATACATACATATTCAGAGAAGCAGTAATCAAATTAGATTAGAAATTGATTGAAAAACTAAAACTCTGTGGGCAAATATGGCCATTTTAATTTTACATAACAGATTACTGCCCCTGGCCCCATAGTAAAGCTCAATATTTGAATTGGCCCCAAATCTTGATTATGCATCCTAGAGTGTGGTTTTCAGATTTTTACAACCAAATCCCTTTTTAATAAAAACCAGATTATGATTAAGTACAAGCGTCATGAAGAGAACAGCATGTGATTCCCTGGTATTTTTGCAGAGCCCTCTGGGCAGAAGTTAGGTGGAGAGCTGGGTGAGCCTGTAATCCCAGCCCTGGGGAGGCTGAGGCAGGAGGATTAAGGCCAGCCTGAACTGCATAGCAAGACCCTGTCTCAAAAAGACAAAAAAGTAAAAAAAATTAAAAGTTAAATAAAAAAGAAGTTAGGTGGAGAGACTTTGGCCTACACCCTGGTGAGTACCACCTGTGGCTGCAGGGCCAGGCATGAAGCATCCATGCCTGCAAGCCCAGGGCCAGACGGGGTTGGCTGGGCAGATGGATGTCAGCCAGCTTTTCCAGTCTTCTGATTTGATGGAACCTGGAAATCCAGCTTGCCATTTATTAATATCAGATCTCTACCTCCTTGAAGATTGGTGACTAATTCAGAGTAAAACATTGGAAAGTGTGCTTTGCTTGTCCCAAAACACACCCTTTCTTTCTTTTCTTTTTTCTTTTGCCATGTTAGGAACTAAACCCAGGGCTTCACATATACTAGGCAAGTGCTCTACCACTGAAATACACCCCTACCGTTTCTTGTTTTTTATTTTGAGACAGGGTTATGCTAAATTGGCCAGGCTGACTTTGAACTTGGAATCCTCCTGCTTCAGCCTCCAGGGTAGCTGGGATAACAGGTACTTTTTAATATGTAAAAACATTTCTTGGCCTTATTCTTTCTGAAGAGGCATGTCCTCATGACCTGAATGCCAACTCCGGTGTTCCTCTCTCTGAATTATCGCAGTGAAGGAGAACTCTAGTTTCCTACTTCCCCAGCTGTAAATTAAGGAGGCTGGCACCTGGAGATTAATCACACCTGTTTCCTTCCTCAGACCCTCTTGCTGACTCTGACTGGGAGGCCTGGGGACTGTCCTAAAGCCATCTCCTGATGCCTCTCCCTTAGAGACGTGGGGAGAAAAAAATAATGGATTGTCTGTGCCTATAAAGAGCACTGATGTGGTAGTGTGATCCTTACAGAAGAGACCCCAGAAATCCCAGTTCATACATTCCTTGAATATCCCTCTTAAGCTTCTCCCAAAAGCTACAAAAAATTGCATATCTCCCTTAGCAATGAGAAAGCATTCAGTACAACTGTGTAGACAGAACATCTTTGCTAAAAGTAGAAATGACTCAGATCCAGGACTGTGATTTGTCTGGATTCTCCCTCCTTCTTGCCTGTGGGTTGGGTCTACTTATATTCTGGTTTGGTTTGGCTTTGACACATAATAATTACACATATTTATGGGGTACAATTTGAAGTTTTGACGCATTTATTTACATCATGTAATGATCAAATCAGGGAAACTAGTATATCCATCACCTCAAACATTTGTCATTTCTTTGTGATAAGAACATTCAAAATCATTTCTTCCAGTTATTTTAAGATATTCAATACATTTTCCCCATAGGACATAACAGTGGGTTAAAAAAATCCCATACTTTTCTACTGTAAATTCATACTTAAGCATAATAGTAGCCAGCTGTGCATCTCATTAGCTGCATCTGATAGATACAGGAAGCAATTTTTGTGTTTCCACAAGGCATGACGAACAGTAAGGTATGTGCATGTGTGCAAAAGTGTCAAACAAATTTTTACCCACAATTATGCTCCATCTAAAAGGTTTTGCATATGTTTAATTGAGCAATATGGGGGTAAAATATACCCATGCCATTCTTCTGCTATGTACTAAATATGTACTTTAACATAATGGAATGTCGGTTTATTTTTATTTTTCTGGTAGACGTAGCCCAATTCAGTACAAAGGCACATTTTAAAAAAAACAGATTTGCAAATTTTAGAGGAAGTTGAAAGTGAATCATCAGATCGTTCGTGCATGAATGATGAAGATGGTAATGACTTTGACATTGACCATGTGAGCCAAAGTTCCAGTGACAGTGAAATGGAGAAAGAAATGACCAATATGAACACAGGGAACATGGACTTCTTGATTCAAATGATGAGGAGAACAGCAATATGAATACATATTTAACTAGTCAAAATGATACAAAATTGTCACACACCCAAGTGGAATGATCCAGTGTTAGAACTAGGTCCAAAAATATAGTGAGGATCTTAGCAGGGATGAAACCTATCAAACTAAATGCCAGCACTGTCATTCAGTGTTGGAAATTGTTTGTAACAGACAAAATGCTACAAGATGTCCAAAATACATACATGCTGAAATACAAGTTAAAATTCTATATGTACCAATAGCCACACTCAAAAAGTATTTATTATGACACCTCACTAGCTGAACTGAAAGCATTCATAGGTCTGCTGTACTTAGCAGGGCTTTCTCATGGCCATTGCAGGAATGTAAGACTATGGAAAAGCAGGAGTCCAGTTGGATTCTCTCCACACTAACACAGAAATGTATTCTTGGAGGAGCGGAAGCCTCATCGGCCTTCCTGTTGAGCTGTAGGCTGTGGGTTGGGGCTGGAATGCTTACCACACCATAGTCATCCTCAGTCTAAGAGACTGAGTGGAAAGTGTGGCAGATTCTGCCTGCAATGAGGGAGTGCCACATCCCGCCCTGCCAGCCTCTGCTGCCAGCTGGGACTCCCAGGCTGGGTGATGGGCACTGTGGGCCTGTTCACTGGCCTCATTTCTGACCACCACAGCTGCATCGGGGCTCCTCCCCCCTGTGCTCCTGCTCATCATGGTCCCAACCTGCAACGCGCGCTCCCAGAACCAGTCTTTCCTTTTCTCCAGCCGTGGCCCAGGCTACTCGTTACCCACCATTGACTGCCCATTGCTGGGGGCATTTTGGTCTGCCCTTTGTTTTCTGGCTTGATAATGACAGCGTACTAGGAGAATCCTGGCAGAGGGGCTTGTATTTTTTCTCCAGGTGGTTTCTCTGGGTCCCTCACTGTTCTAAAACCTTCCTGTTGGCTCCTCCTTTTAGGCAAATTCACTACTTAGCAAAAGATCTACTCAAGTGTGACAAGGGACAGAGAGAAAGCAAAGCTCTAGTCTTTTCTTTTGAGCTTCTTTAGAGTGGTAGTAGCAAAAAAATTTAAGAGGAAATTTGATGCTGCCACCTAAAATGTAACCATATGTTCACCACTAATCAATTCATCTCTATGCTGAATGGTCAAAGACTGTTTCTGTATTAAATAAGTGAGGATGCTAGTATGTTCTGTATTGCTCTGAACTATAATTGGTTTTTTAAAAGCTGTTATTCCAGGGCTGGTGGTATATTTCAGTGTTAGAGCACTTACCTAGCATGGCAAAGCTCAACATTCAATCCCTAGCACTGCAGAAACAAAACAACCAGCAAATCTATTGGCTATTTAATTAACTTATCATTATTATTATTAATTATTATTAGTATTATTTTAGGGGGTTGGCATTTGTTATGGTTTGTGTCTGGATGTCCCCCTAAAGCCTCACGCAGTCATGGGGTGGGCTTTTACAGTTTATGATTGATCCATGATCCAATGCTGGGTGTGAGTGTTACGCCCGCCCTGAGGCAGACAGTTTGCATATGTAAGGGAGAGAAAGAGGCTGCCTGAGCCACTCCTCCCTTTTCCTCTGGCTGGTTTTTTTTTTTTTTTTTTTTTTTTTGCTGTTTTCCACCACCATGCATGGTTGCCCTGTGTCATGTGTCACTCTGCCTTGGAGCCAGCCAAGTATGGACTGAAACCTCCACAAACTGTGAGCTAAATAAACCTTTCCTTCCTTAATTCTGCATGTCAGGTATTTTGCCTCAGCAATGAGAGAAAAGTAACCAAGACAGCAGTGCTGAGAGTGGAATGCAGGGTTTGTCCATGCTGCCAGCATTCTACCACTCAGCTACATCCCCTGTCCTGCTTTTTAAAAATGTGACAAATATTTGATTGAAGTGTTTTTCCATCTCTAATAAGAAATGAAAGTCCACCAGAGGGGGAAAAAATGAAAGAGTGTGGAAACAGCTCTGTAGTTTGGTAAAAGACTTTCCCACCATGGCTTGTCAGCAGGCTGTTGATCAGCAGTTGGCGCCAGCCTCCATGCTTCAGGAAGAAATCTCAGTAGCTATGAAGGTGATATAAGTTATCAAAAAAAGGTCATGCCTTCGAGTTACTGCTACAGGAGATGAACTTCTTGAAAACTTAGCATTTCAACCCATAGGATCATTTATTTCCACGACTATATGACTCTTCTTACACATTTTCTCACAACCCATTATTTTAGCTCTTTTAAGTAAAAGTTACACCTTCATTATGGTTCCTAGTTTGGAGATGAGTAATGTTTCCATTGTTATATTGTATTTTACAACTTTCTAAAACTGCTTAGTACTCATTTTTAGAAAATGAGTCAGTTACAGTCTTTATGGTGTGGTTTTGAAACGTCTCTGTAACCTTTCTGAATGAAATAGTTCCTGAAGTTTTTCTCCCTTCTCTTTCCCTCCCCCTTCCTTGGTTCTTTTGAATTAGTCTTTATTAAGCCCCACTGAGGGAAGGAAGTTGTGATATCTGACATTCCTCCCTGTACAAGTTTCTAAGGATAGCATTTCTGAGATAGAATAGCAAGGATGGCTAATCCCTTTAGCTTCCCCCAAGGAAAACAAATCTGTCCTGTGAGTTACTATTCAGCCCTTGAGATGACTGTGCCCCAGACTTTGCTTTCAGAAAAGCAAGCATCAAGCTGAGGGCTGGCTCTGCTCCCCAACAATGAGGACTCCCTTTTGTCATTTTTCTTCATTCCCATTTGTTTCCTGAGGAGGGAGAAGAGACCAGGCAGACCATCTTGCCAACATGAATTAACACGTCATTGGCTGGAGTCTTTGGACACCTACTTACTGCCCACTCTCCAGAGTGCTGAATAGGAAACATTTGGTTGTCCTTTGAACTAAAATAGCTGCTTTGTTCTAAAAATGCAACACAAAACTTTGAATAGGGCCTGTATTCCTTCTTCTATACAGAAACACTTTGCAAGCAAATGTTTAGAACACCCCACCAGCTTTTACAAACACAGAGATGGATCAAAAATATAGGAACATTTCATGGGTGGGAACTCTTTTGGCGGGAACTGTGACCCTGTCAGCAGGCATCATCCTTACCACTGTGCACACATGATTCATTCAGTTGTAACAGAATCCCAAGACAAGGGGGATTCACCTTGGCAAGATGGTCCTCATTCTAGAGGTAGAGACTGAAGCCCAGAGAGCTTAAATATATTCTCCAAAGGCCCCAGCTAATAAGGAGCAAATGCAGGAATTTGACTCACACCTGTTGGACTTAAAGTGTTGTCTTTCTATATATGACATTATGTACAGCAGAATCAGGTGCATATTTGGCTCCCCAACTTGGGTCTTATTAGAGTTCCCTGCTTTGGAAATGGCTGAAGCTCAGAGAACTCTCACTGACAAAACCAGCACATTTAACTTCTGTTGTGTTGTTTTGTTATGTTTTATGTTATATTATGTTATGTTATGTTATGTTATGTTCTCTCCAGCCAACCATAAGGTGGGTCTAACACATTTCTTTCTTTCTTTCTTTCTTTCTTTCTTTTTGCAGTACTGGGGATCGAACTCAGGACCCTGCGCTTGCTAGGCAAGCGCTTATTCCACTGAGCTATATCCCCAGCCCTTCTAACATATTTCTTAATGACTAAATATTGGCAGTATTCGAAAGTGAGAAATTATGTCAAAGACCCACACAAAATTAAGAGTTGTTCCACAGACCACCAGTGAAAAAATGTACTCTGGTACTCTACAACTGGCATGATTAGGCTTTGGAAAGTTGCAGTATTTACTGGGCCTTCCAGCTGTTGGAAGAAAAAACACAGATAAGGGAAGAATGGAAAAACCAACTGCTTAAGCAAAGTTGGGCAGGATCTGCTTGTGAATAAGTCAGATGAAGCCAAGATTCTTAGATGAAATTCATGCACACATTCTCTGTGTGGGACCAAGCTGGCAACTTACTTTCCAGAGAAAACTATTTGTTGCCTACATTATTGCCAAATTCCTGCGCCTTCAAGGGTAAGGACTCTAGTGTTAACTCTTTATTCTGGCACTTAGCCATTTAGATGAATGCTTGGCATACACTATGTGCTAACAAACATTTGTTAGAATGAGTGTGTTGAGGTCTCCATGGAAATGCAATCAATAGGAGATACACAGATGTAGATAGAAAGATAGATAGATAAATAGTTAGATGGGTGCTATTGTTTGGATCTGACGCGTTGCCCACAGATCCAAACATTGAGACTCAGTCTCTGTCCTGTGACACCATTGGGATGTGTGGGAACCTGTAGGAGGTGGGGCCTAATGGGAGGAAGTTAGGTCATTGGAGGTGTGACCTTGAGGGGTCTATTGCAGCCCAGACCCCTTCCTCTTTCTCTCTTTTTCTTCCTGGCCAGCATGAGGCAAACAGATTTCCTCTACCACACAATTCCACCACAGTGTTCTTCCTCACCATCAGCCCAGAAGCAATGGGACCAATGGACTATGGACTGAAACCTCCAAAACTATGAGCCCCAGTAAATCATTCCTCCTCCTAAGCTGATGACCTCAGCTATTTTTTCAGAAGGACAGAAAGCTGACTGACACAATGTGTAAAGAGGTTTACTACAAAGATGGGCTCAGATGATGATGAAGATGGGTAAGTCCAACTGTCGAGTGGGCTAGCAAGCTAGATACTTGGAAGCCAGTGTTCTAATTTTTAGGACTTCAGTTAGAAAGAGTTGACGTGCAGATAATGTTCAAAGACAATCTGCTTGTCTTGGTTACTTTTCTCTCATTGGTGAGACAAAATACCCAACCCACAAAGTTAAGAAAGAAAAGGTTTACTTAGCTCATACTTTGTGGAGGTTTCTGTCCATAATCAGCTGGCCCTAAGGCAGGGAGATGTGGCAGAGGGACAACAGTTCATGGCAGCAGAAGACAGCAACAGCAACAAGAGCACAAAAGGGAGGGGCAAACCTCTTTTCCCCCCTTATACTGCATGCAGGCCGCCCGCCCTAGGGCCGGTGTAGCCCTCACACCCCCAAACCCAGCCCTGGACAGTGAACTGATCACAACTCTAGATTCAGTTGCCTATGAAAAGCCCACCACCCATGACTGCATGAGGCTGTGGGGGGACATCAAGGCACAAACCACAACACTGCTGGAGAGTTTCCTCTCACCTAGGGACAGGTCAGTCTTTTGTTCTAGTCAATTCTTTAACTGGTTAGATAAGGACCACTCATATTATAGAGGGCAATCTGCTTTATTCTACTGATTAAAATGTTGATCTCATCTAAAAATACCTTTGCAGAAACATCCAGAATAGTATTTGACCAAACACCTGGGGACTTCCCATGGCCCAGTCAAGCTGACACATAAAATTAACCATCTTTGTTAGTGAAACCACTGTTTCTGACGTGTGGAAAAGTGAGCAAAATGGCAGGCACCGGTCCAGTTGTTGAGGTGTTAAAACAACACGTCACTAATAAGGAGGCTCTTCTCCCCAGCGAGCAGCTCTAACAGGCAACACAGTTTGAAACCCTGGTGCCACCTTAGCTGAATCTTTCCCTGGCCACTTGTGCCAAGATGGCCAGGTACCACTAGGTCAAAGGAATTTAAGAGGCAGGTTGGAACATGTATCATGCTTTCCAAAACTGAAAGAAGAGAAGGGTGTTTGTCTTAATGGTAAGATTTTTTGGGGGAAATATGCAAGGACCTAGTTTTTCTAAGACCACCTTAAAAATTTTTTTAAGGTAAAAATAATCAACTGTCTTCTTTCTCCCCTGGTCCCCAGGCTCTCTCCAATATAACCAGTGTTACCAGTTCATACATCCTCCAACTATCCTTGCACATGCATGGACTGCTGATGTTTAGCCAGTCTTTTTTCTGTAAGAACTTACAGAAAAAATTAGCTTTGTGCTACCTGAGTATATATATGTGGTCATATTTAAGACTACTTTGTTTAGTTGGTTTAATGCAGTGAAATAGTTAATATAAATATCAGAAACTTATAGATATTTATTGTCTAAAATCATAACTCATGTTACATATCCTGATATCAGTGTCCTAAATTTACGTCTTAGAATGCCTGGGGTGAATTTAATAGCCTAGGAAACATGTTCCTGCTTTGTGACATAAGTTGTACTTAGCTTCTTATCACATACAGGTCTACTTTAGGGTTTGTTTGTTTGTTTAGGGGGTTCCTTTTGTTGTTTTGTTTTGTTTTGGGTTCTGGGGATGAAACCTGGGGCCATGTATGTACTAGGCAAGCACACTGTCTCCAAGTTACACCCCGGGCCACTAAAGCATTTGGTGGTGGGGTACCAGGAATTGAACTCAGACCTCACACTTGCCAGGCAGGCACTGTGCCCCTGAGGTAAATCCCCAGCCCCTACAAATACATTTTAGATCTTTTTATACAATGTTATTTGAGAAAAATTAACTATTATTAAGGGTATTTGTAATTTTTCTCATGCAGGGTTCCATAATTCATTATTGTGGCAAGGGCCAATCCTGCAATTAAACCTGAATCCTGAGGTTTTAGTTTAGAAAGAAACAACTCACACGTTAACATTTTTTGTCATAAAAGAAAAACAACATGTGTGTCATGGGTTTGCCACCACTGACCTATACTGTTAAGCAAAGTCTCCCTGGAAAAGTAGTTCTCATATTGTAACACTACAAAGACTTTTAATTTATATAATAAGCACATGCACTTAGTATTTTAAAACTCATATCTCATACATCTCTATTACTCCCATCCTTTAGTCTTCTCTAAAGACAATTCCTTTCAATATTCTTAGCCATTCTTCTGGTAATTGCTTCCATGATTCTAACAATTATCCTATTCTTGATCTTTCTTTCTTTCTTTCTTTCTTTCTTTCTTTCTTTCTTTCACTCATTCATTCTTTCTTCCTTTCTTCAAATAGGTGATATATTTACACAGTTCAAAAAAATTTTAAGGTAAAAATAATCAAATGTCTTCTTTTTCCCCTGGTGCCCAGGCCCTCTCCAATATAACCAATGTTACCAGTTCACACATCCTCCAGATATCCTTGCACATGCACGGACTACTGATGTTTAGCCAGTCATAGGTATTATCTGTTGACTCTCAGTTATAGGAGCTGTCAACTTAGTTTTCTTTCCTACATGCTATTTTATACTTTTTCCTTCTCTACAACTAATACTATAAGTCTCAATTACATTGCTATATTCATAGGACTGTGTGAATATTGTCGCTGCTTAGTCAAATAGTTTACTATTGTAGTTACTATTGTACTAGTCAGCTTTCTCACCACTGAGACACGGTACCTGGCACCCACAATTTAAAAGAGGAACAGTTTCATTTGACTCGTGGTTTTGGAGGATTCAGTCCATGGTGAGCTGGTTCCAAGGCAGGGACATCATGGCAGAGTGTGTGGCAGAGCAAAGCTGCTCTGTTCACAGTGCTGGGAAGCAGAGAAGGGCAGAGCGCCAGATAGGAAAGGGAAGGGGGCCAGATGTAGACCCCAAAGTCCCTCCTCCACGACCCAGCCAGCCACTCCTAGGAGTGCCCTCCACTGGTGCTGGCAGTGCACAGCCAATCAGGTTGACCCAACCACTTCTAACCTTCACAGCTGTAATTATGTGTCTTTGTAGAGACTGAATTTTGTTTTGCCCAGAGTTGATAGTTACCTTATTTTCTCACTAGATTTCTATGGACTTATTGTTAATGGTTCTATCAAATGCTCCAGAAGATATGTCATATGACTAATAATCCTTTTTCTTTCATTCAAGAAATTCCAGACACTTTCCTGGGTCCCTTCTCCATATTGCCCTAAGATTTTCCTCTTAGCCATCTGTCCCACTTCTGTTTGGACTGCTTTTTCCTTCAGTGCCATGATGTTATTGGGGCGGGGGGACTGGTTTTTATTATTCTCTTGTGTTGAATTATCTTTTTTCCAATGTCCCTTCCATCTTTTGTTTTCTTGGTTTATTTCAGTGTTTCTGAAATACAACCACTAGTAGCTTTTGAGAAAGGGGAAATGGAAGGTAATTTTTTAGTCCTTGCATATTGGAAAATGCCTTCAATATCTCACATTTTATAATATGGCTGGGTGTAAGCTCTTCCTTTTTGTTTCTGGATTTTCTGGATTTCTTCATTTGTTTATTTGATTTGTTTTTGTTTCTTATTGTTTCTTTTCTCACATGTCTAGAGGACTTGATTGTCTTCCACTCAAGGGTGCAGTTCTGTAACATTTTACTGGGACCTTGGATTTTAAGGGTTGGCAACTGATAGACTTTATATGGTGATGGTAGTTGACCAGGTTTTCTTTGGGTTACCCCAAAATGCAGTATTGAAAGGATTTCTATTTAATGGGACCATTTAGTTTCTTCTAAGTTTAATAAACCTTGTAATCCTGTTGTAGTTCAGTGGTACAGCACTTGCTTAGAATGAATGTGGCCCTGGGTTTGATCCCAACTACCACAGATAGATAGATAGATATAAAATTATTCCAAGAATACATCTTTAGGTAGAAAAAATTGATTCCCACCATTCTGGGAGCATGAAGAGGAGCAAGATGTGGAAGCCACACCATTCAGTGTGCAGATTTTACTAATCCCCAGCTTTCAGTAGGGCATCTTCTCCCTCCCAGACACTGTCTGGAAACCTCAGATTACATTTCTCCTCTCCACTGGAGGCTGTTCATTTATCAACGTTTGACTCTGCCCTGGGGCTAGTTAGATGTATGTGATGAGATCAGCCATAGAGTGCTATCAACAATTCAGACCCTGCAGCTGGACTATTTGGTGTACGCCTCTGCTGTGTTTGTTACTGGCTGACTAACCTCGATCAGGTCCCCTAAGCCCTGCAGTTGGGAATTCCATGATCAAGCAGAACAGCACTGTCCAGGGAGGTCAAGATCATATTTGCACGTTAAGAATGCTTTCTTCTATGATGCAAAGCCAAGCCAGTGGGTGCACAGAGGGATACAATGGCACACAGGACCTCACTGCAAAGATGGCGTGGAGTTCCCCACTGAAGCAGTTCATTGTCTGCAGAATTTGGCAATGAGAAAAGGAAAAGTTCCCCAAACAAACAGCCTATTGAAAAACATACCATGACTCGAGTATGATGTAACCTCAGATTGCACTGGGGAAAGAAGTTCTGAATGGAAATTGTGTGTTACAAAAGGGTCAGATGAAGTGGCAAAGAAACAATGTTTATTTTGAAGTCTTAGTCACTGGGTCCTCAATTTACCGTGGAGGCTTTAACAAGTTATTCAGTTCACTGCCGTGCACCCATCCCATGAGTATGGCATCTTTCTCAGCTCCACACTCCCCTGGGATGAGTGCAAGAGCACAGGGGTACAGCCCACCCTACATCTCCTCCACAGAGCACCTACCCAGGGAAGAATGCAGGGGACAAGAGATATGGCCTTCGGTCAAACCCACACCAACGATGCCTCATTTAGAGATGCAGACCCAGGTGCAGGCTCCCTCCCGCTGGTGGATCCATACTTGTAGGGGCTGTTTAGACTGCTCCTGAATCCTCCCCCCCAGAACTTCCTTTCTGAAGATCTTCTGGCTCAGAAGCATAGCAAATGACAAATAGAACTGGGCATGGTGGCTCACACCTGTAATCCCAGCACTCGGGCGGCTGAGGCAAGAGGATCATTGCAAGTTCAAGACCAGCTTGGGCTACAAAGCGAGCTCCAGACCAGCCTGACATGCATAGTGGGACCCTGTTCCCCCAAAAAAGAAAAAAATGACAAATACAGAAATGTTGGGATAATATGAGCCATCAGAACATGGATTTTCCAAAGGCCCATTTGCCAATTTTCTTGCCATCTACTTAATTCTGATTTGTCTTTGATTTTTTTTAAATAGATAAAATACAGTGAGCTACTTTCCAGTAATTTTTTTTTTACATTTTGGTCACTTTATTAAATGACATTAAATAGTTTCAGTTTGAACTAGTAAACAGCACTTTGGTGAAAAAACACAGGTAGTATATTGCCATACTTGAATGCTTTTCTTGAAAAACACAATTCCTGTCCTTATATATATTACAAAACAGCCTGAAAGGAATCTTTTCTAAGATTCTAGTAAATATTTTAAATAGGAAAAATTTGCAAAAGTGTGTGTACACAGATTTTTGTAGCATTTTATTAATATTAATTTACCTAAAGTAGGGGATTGGTTATCCATAAGGCAAATAGAATGATAAATTACACATATTCTTTTATTTTAACAGGGACAATTTTCATCTAAGAAACCACTGGTGTGGTGCTAATTTGCTAAGTAATCATTCTGTATGGCAGTGTGATAGGTGATAATTGAATTCTTGTGAAGAACATTTTTTGAAATCAGACAATGTATATAGCTGTACAGTGACAAAAGGCAGAGAGCAGAGAGAAGAAAATAAGAAGCATATTGGATAATCATGATTCATTGAGACTTTGAAATAACTCAATGTTTTTTTTTATTTGTGTAAAACCAGTTGAATAGGTTGAAAGATGCAATGTTTCTTAAAGCAGACTGTACAATGATATACAGTGGTTGGTTTAATTGCATTGTTAAAAGGTCTTTAAAATATAGTCTCACAGTATTGACTTTCCCCAGCTGTGATGTAGCACTTATGCCAAGTTCTTTAAAAGAGTCACACTTGGTGCGCATCTGTGGCAGTGGAGGTGTCTTGCGTTCTCTAAGAAATGGACGTGTACTAAAGAGCAGAGAGTTGCTGTTCATGACGCACTTGGGACCAGCATTTCATGTGCGTTTGTGAATGAAAATGTGTCAGCGGCTGCCATCCTCAGAAAATGCAGGCTCCCAGCCGTGCACAGATGGTACATAGATCCACGGCAGCCTGTGTGCTCTGGGAAGGCTCATCCCTGTTCCTGCATGTGGGAGATGAGAGGCTGGACTATCAGATTCTCCAAGGCAAAATCATGGAACTGGTCCTGCTTAGTATGATTTAGTTGGGTAAATGAAGTCTGAGTTTCACTTGCTCATGTAGGGTAGCATTTTTTGACCTGTAATTTTTCTAGTGTGACTTAAGTTTTATAAGAAGGTTGCCCTGGGGGCTGGGGATATAGCTCAGTGGCATAAGCACCTGCCTGGCAAATGCAGGATCCTAAGTTCAATCCCTGGTATCGGAAAAAAAAATTTTTTTTTTAAAAGAAGGTTGCCCTGCTAGTGAGCAGTGTTTCCAGTTCCCTGGGTGCTGGATTTGAGGTGAGGGTGACAAGGAGCTACCCTTGGTGCTGGGGCTCAGCTA